>JAQQSW010010252.1:0-13035 GCA_028646575.1 Pseudocheirus occidentalis | reverse complement strand
TTCCTTCAGAATTAGAGTGGAGCAAGTGGAAGCTAATGAGAAACCAAGATACTATTAAATAGTTACAAACAAATGAAAAAATAGAGAGCAATGTGAAATATCTCCTTGAAAAAACCACTGACCTGGAAAATAGATCCAGGAGAGACAATTTAAAAATTACCGGTCTACCTAAAAGCCATGATCAAAAAAAGAACTTAGAAAGCATCCTTCAAGAAACTGTCAAGGAAAATTGCCCTGATGTTTTAGAATCAGAGGGCAAAATAGAACTTGAAAGAATTCACCGATCACCTCTTGAAAAATATCCCCAAAAGAAAATTCCTAGAAATGTTATAGCCAGGGTTCCAGAATCCCCAGATCAAAGAGAAAATATTGCAGGCTGCCAAGAGAAAACAATTTGAATACTGTGGAAACACAATTAGGATAACCCAGGATCTGGCAGCTTCTACACTGAGGCATCGAAGGGCCTGGAATATGATATTTCGAAGATTAAGGGAGCTGGGATTAAAACAAAGAATCACCTACCCAGCAAAATTGAGTATAATGTTCCAGGGGAAAATATGGTCATTCAATGAGGTGGAGGACTTTCAAACATTCTTGCTGAAAAAACCAGAACTGAACAGAAAATTTGACAATCAAACACAAGAAGCATGAGAAGGTAAACATGGGAAAGAAATCATAAGGAACTTCTCAAAGTTGAACTATTTACGTGCCAATATGGAAAAATGATAATAGTAACTTATGAAACTTTTCTTAGTATGAGGATAGGTGAAGGGAATACAAATGTATACATATATGTATACTAACACATGTGTCTATATAGGAGGCTATATATGCGTATGAATATATATCTGAGCATGGGTGTATATGTGTACATAGAGGGTCCAGGGTCAATTGAATGTGAAGGGATGATACTTTAGAAGGCAAAATTCTGAGGTGGGAGAGGACTAGAACGAGGGAAGACAGGGAGAGACAAAAATTTGGTTAATCATCCCATATAGAAGAGGCAAGGGATAACTGTTATAAACTTTACTTTCAATTACTCTCATTGAATTTGGCTTAGGGAAGGAATGACAAACTCTAAACTGGGTATCATGCCACACAGGACAATAGGGGGCATGGGGATGAGAGGCGGGATGACGGAGGGAAGGGCAGCATCTGTGGGAGGGTTGCTGGAAGCACACACTTCAGTAAAGGGACAGGGACAGGGTAGAGAGCAGATAGAAGGGAGGGGATAGGAAGGAGGGACATATGATCAGTCTGTCACAATATGTCCACTGTGAAGATGTCCTGCATAATTACACATGTACAGCCTGTATTGAATTGCTTGTCCTTCCAGTGGGGGTGGGTGATAAGAGAGGAACAGAAAGAATCTAGAATTTAAAGCTCTACAATACATGCAACTAGGAATTAAGATATATAGGTACTGGGGTAGGGAGACCCTCCAGGTCCTACCAGAAAGTTAGAGGGGTGTTGGAGGAGGGCATAAAAGGGAGCAGATAGGGGGAGGGGCTTTACAGTAGGATCACTGTTTTGGGATTGGGTGTAGAGGAAAAATGGGGAGAAAATTTGTAACTCAAAAATCTCATGTAAATGAATGATGTAAACAAGAAAATAAATAAAAAATTTATGTTAAAAAAACTCAACTACAAAAGCATAGAATTGGGAAAGCATACTTAGATAACAGTGGATATGAAAATGACCTAGGCAATTTTTATTAGAAATTTAGAACTATAAAGAACCATAGAGATTTTTGAAGTTTAATGCCTTTCAGAACAAGAAAAGACTTTTATTGAAGGGACCTAAGATAAACTAGGAAGACAGAGCTAGGATTTTAATCTAGTGCTCACTCTTATAAATAACTGTGGATTGTAAGATTAATATGGTTGAACAGAAGGTCACAATAGCTAAAAAAAACTAACATGATGTAATGTTCTTACTAACATGGTGATTAACAAACTGGAAAATGTTGTACAACTATGCTGATTGGGGGTCCACTACAAATGTATACTGTCTAATCACAATGAGGTCCTTACTGTGGCAAGGCAATTCTTTTCTTCCTCCTTAACGTACTTTTTGATCTACTCTCCACAGCTGCTATTTCAAACTTTCTCTTTGAAGCAGCTGTGTAATGTAGAGTGATGTACTTGGGATCTAGGAAGACCAGGGTTCAAATCTTGCCTCAGACGCTTATTAGCTAGCTAGCTATATGATTTTGGGCAACTGATTTTCCTTCTCAGTTTGTTAAAATGAGGGAATTAGACTCAATGGCCTCCAAGATTTTGTCCAGTTTTAAATCTATGATCCTATGATTCTCCTCCCCTTCTCTTCACCTCCTAGTGTCTTGACATCATCCCCCCATTCTTTCCTTCACATCATTCTCTTAAGAGTAGCCATTTTGTTTCCTTGCCAAAGGCAACCCTCGATCCCATTCCTTCCTGCCTTTTCTGTCATTTTGTCTCTATAATCATTCTCCTTCTCTTCCTAATTTTCAATCTCTCCCTCTCTACAAGTTCCTTCTGTGGTGTCTATAAACACTTTGAAGTCTTCTCAATCCAAAACAAACACATTTTTAAAAATCCAAAACACAACAAATCTTTCATGAAATCCTGCTAGTTATTGTCCTATCTCTCTCCTCCCTTTATTAGACAAACTCCTAGATAAGGCCACCCAAGGTCACTGACTCTACTTCCTCTCCTCTCCCTCATTTCTCAACCCTATGCAATCTGGTTTCCAATGTCATCACATTACTGCCATTGTTTTCTCTAAAGTCAGTCTAATCTCTTACCTGACAAATCTGCTGACCTTTCCTAGTTCCCATTCTTGACATCTCTGAAACATTTGACAATGTTAATAACCCGTCTGGATATTCTCTTCTCTCTAGGATTTCATGACATTTCTCTCTCTTGGTTCTTCTTCCTCTCTGAGACATTCACCTCTGTCTCCTTTGATGGATCATCATCTATATCATACCCACAACTGTGAGTGACCCACAAAACTCTGTACTAGGCCCTCCTGTTTTTTTCCCCTCTATACTCCGGGGAAATTAATCAGCTCCCATAGGGTTAATTAGCATGTCTATAAGATGACTCCTTGATCTATCCATCTAGACCTAACCCTCTCTCCAAAGCTCCAGTGTTGTATCATGCATGGCCTATTGGACATTTTAAACTATGTCCCACCAACATCTTAAATGCAACATGTCCAAAAAGAACTCATTAACTTTCCCCCCCAAATGAGCTTCTCTTTTGAACTTCTTTGTTATTATTGTGGGCTGCACAATTCTTCTGTCACCCAGGTTTATAAGCCTGATGTCATCCTTGACTCCTCCATTCTCATTCAGCCCACATAGTCACTCAGTTGCCAGATTTTATAATTTCTAACGCTACAACATTTCTTGCTTGTCTCCACTCATATAATCACAACCCTAATTCAAAGCTTTATTGTTTCTCATCTAGACTGTGTCACTTTTGTCTTTGTATCTCTACACTTAGTATAGTGAATGGCATTTAGAAGGAATTTAATAAATGCTTGTTGATTAATTATCAATCTCCTGGCCTAAGATGCTTAATTAGAAGAAAGAAAATAAAACAAAATCTTTGGTAAGTAAAAAATGAAAACCCCTACTGGAAACTAAAGCAATTTAAAAAGTTATTTTATACTTAGAAAGGACTAAACAAACTACGAATTGGATTTAGAAAAGAAATAACATATAATTTAAAGGAGGCAGAGCCCAAATCATCCATCAAACAAAGATGGCATTTCAAAAGCAGGTGAATTTGGCATATTTATGATTTGGGACTTGGAAGTTCTTCTGTGCTTTTTAAATTGTAGTAAGGCAGGTGGATGGTTTAAAACATGTACAGACATTCTATCATGCCATTTCCCTAAAGGGATCCTTTTAATCTATATGTTATTGATACTTGAATCTTTAGAAAAACACCAGGAGTAACTAAAACCTAAGATGACTATATAAATAAAAAGATACAGTATCAATTATTTAATCTCCATTCACTAGATCTGTGTCCTGTAGCAGATTTCATTTGCTATTCATATATCAACTGTCTAATATAGTAACAATCGAAAACAACTGAAAACTAAAAGTTTTAAGTCATAATGTTCTAATTAATGTAATTCATATTTATTTAACTTGGGATTTTCACATTCCAATCTAAAACCTATTATAGATATCTTTCAAACCTTTACTGCTTTAAGATTTTAAAAAGTGGTTAATCTCTAACATGCCTTATAGAATTATTCATGTCACACATAAGCATTAACTAACCTGTCATTTCATAAAATTAACACTGCCCTGATTTATGAGACCAAAAGAGATGATAATTTAGGTGATGAAGTTATTACCTGTCAGCAATTCTCACATTAAGCTCTTAAAACTTATTTGATTTATAATTATTTCTATACTTCTTTCATAAGTCAAATTATGTTTTTAACATTAGCAAATCTTTCACAAAATCAAGAGATATTAAAATTTAAAATGAATGGAATATTTTCTGATACAGAATTAGTTTTTATAATAAGAAAAAGAAACTCACTTCAATTCCAATTAAACCTATTCAAATTTAAAAATAATAGTTTAATATGAGCTCCACGTGTACCATTATGCTTTTATTTAATTTGATTGCTACCCGTGGCACTTCAAAAGTGGGTGTAATTGCTGCCAACTAGGAAAAATTAAAATTAAATTTGTTCTGCTTTAACTATGTCCATTGTCATCTTTTACTGATTTAACAGGAAGGCACTAAAAGGCCTACAGCTTGTGCAAGGAAGAGGCAGTAGTGTTCAATCAGACAAGTCCCATATTGAGTATCAGATACCACAGACCCAGGACTGAAATCACTGTGTCTAGACTCTCTGGCACCTGACTTCACTTATTTACCAGTGACCAGAGGCCAACCCCCACAGCTTGCTGTATTCACATACACCTCTGCACACATCTCCCCCCTGCACCCCCCTCCAACCCCCTGCCCAAACATCTTTGAATGATTATGCCAGAACTTTGCATGCCTCAGGAATCTCTCCTGACTGGCTACTCCCTAACTCTGCTGTTTGAAGTGATGCTCTGGTTTCTGAACTTCGGCAGATAATGGCAGGCAGGAGCAAAGGGTGCTGTCAGAAAGGACGTTTACCAGCATTCAGCTAAAAAGGAGCATGCAGATCAAAGAGGGGCCCAATAGGACAACTGTGGTGGAAAACATGTGGGTAGCTATGGAAATCCTTGCATACTGTTCTGTGGTAAAATATTAAATAACACCATGACATCATTACCTAACCATGTACTTTGATTGGCCATTCCATTACTAATAAATACTTTTTATAAGCATCTGGATGGCATTTGCACCTATTTAAACAAAACATGCATTTCAGAGGTCTAAATAACAATGAACTGTTAATACCTATTTTTAACTATTACTAGAATACAACCATTAACTCCTGATTTCCATAAGGATGCTGACCTGAGATAATCCACCCATCAAGACTATTAAAAAGTAAAAGAATCTATGACCTGACTAACATAGTCCAGCACACTGGTCAAGCAGAGATAAAAAGAGCACATCAGAAAAAATATGATACAGGGAAGATAATATAATTGTGAGTGCAGAGTATGTATGAGCAACAGTGGTCAAAATCATTGCCTCCAGAAATTAACAGCAGAGGAACAAAACCAGCTTTAAACTGGAAAATGAATGAAGCCTAAAATAAGGAGACAGAGCAAGATGCACTTAACTATCTTTCCCAATTTGTTATTTAGGAAAATATTCATACTGATTTCCTGTTTTACCATCATTATGACCCATTTATGCTTTCTATTTGACAATGTCATGTATATATAATGTCTCTTGTTTCTTACTTCAAACTTCTGAGTACAATTTCAAAGAGAACAAACATTCTATTAAACCGTATGAAATTCCAAACATCAGATATGGCTTTAATAAGTAAGTTAACTGTTTGTGGTCACAGACCAGTTTAAAGCTTTACTAGCACTGTAAATATTGCTTTGAACAGCCAGTATCTGCTGCTCTGAAGAGAATGTTCGTTATAGTTTGGTGAATGATTAGTGGAGTTAGAGGAATCATGGATCTAATTGAAATTTCCCTGGTTCTTTTATATTGCAATAAATTTGGCACTGGATAGTTATAAACCATGTCAACATTTCCCTTAAGTGTGCCATAATCGAGCCCTGAAGTGAAAGTTGTAGGTGGGCATCACTGCAGTAAGAAACACAGGTCGCTGTATACTTTGGTTTTCTCAAGAAATTGCCTCTTTCCTATAGCAAACCAAGGAGAAGGATGTTTATAATAAACTTTGGTAATATAACTTTGCTGTTCCCATAAAAACTGAATGTTCAAAAAGAAAAAATTCTTGGTCTTTTGGAAAAGTTTGAGGAAATTTTAATCAAGAAACACAAACCATAAATTTTCTGAAAATTTTCCAAGGCAAGTTTCCATTACAGTCCTGTTTGATGTTAAAACATTTGTCAAGAAAGCCTAAGTTGATGGCATAGTTCTTGAAAAGATAAGTAGCACTATGTATATGAAGCTTTGAACCCCAGGATTAATATTAACAATACTTCAAAAGATATACTAACAGTAGTTTTAACATGTTCATATCTCTATGTTCTTTTTCCTTTTTGATAAAATTTCATGTTTAAATCTTTGTTTAGGCCTGTAATTCAGAAAAAGAGGTTGCAATTTAGAAAGTCAAAAAGAGAATTTTCCATCCCAATCTACTTTGCATTTCTCTTTTACTGACCCTAACTATCCTGTGACTTTAGGCTGGATAAGAACCGGCAATCTAGACAAGGGCATTATTCTAGCCTGGCTGGTTTCCAATTTATATCCTGTAGTTCGTGAAGTTTGGACATAGAATAGGATTAGAAAAGAAGCCCCCTTTGAAACTGCAAAGCAGAGGCCTTCAGGACACATGGCGCAGGAGGGTAGTAAATCACCTAGAATCCTTCTCTCTCTGACAGGGCTACTCTTTTATTGAAAACTTGTTTTGACAAGGGGCTTGATGACACAGAGCACTGGCCATAAGCTGACACACAGCATTTTGATGAGAAGGCCTGTCAAGATTTGTTGCATATTCTCTTCAAAGAAATCTATTTTCCACAAACAAGTATAATTAGGTTGCCTCTTGTAATAAAGGCCTAATAGTTTGTGAAATTTTTAGCTGTGTTTACCTTTCTTTTTTTAAACTTCCTGAAGGTGTAAGTTTAGTTCATTAACAGGAAATACAATTGTATTATAACTTAATTTGGATGAAAGGGATATTTAGTTTAAATTAGCAAAAAGACAAAATTTTTAAAGGTTTATTTCTTTCAAGGACATGCTATGTAGTAACTCCAATCAAGTGAACAAAATATTGCCTGGCAGAAATTTGTAGGAAACTTAAGAAGGATTTTTATTAACGTATCAGCTGAGAGTGGAAAGAGTCCTGGGTTTGAATAAAACTGGGTTCTCATCTATTTTGCTCTACTACTTAGTAGGACATCAAATCTTGCCAAAATCAGTCATGTCCTTCAGAATGCAGCCAAACTAAGATACTATTCAATCCAAAATAAAAAAAATTTTGCTTCACTCCATCAAGAATAGACAGCATATTTTTGGTAGAACATGGACAAGAAGGCCCAAATATAAGAAGATATCATAGGTTGAAAAGGGTACTACTGGGGTTCCATGAAGGTAGGAACTATATAACTTTTCTCTTTATCCCTAGCTCTTGGCAGAATGCATCACATATACTAAGTACTTAAAACATGTGAACTGATTTGCTAATGGAGATGAGACCATGGATTGTCTTTATGACTCTTTGACAATTCCTGAAGCAGGTCAAGAAGCCTATAGAAGAAAACCTAGGATCTGACTACCCAAGATCATTATGAAGTGTCGCAGAAGGTCAGAGTTGGAAACCTTAATTCCACATTACTTATTATAAGACGTAGAGCCAGAAAGGGCTTTAGAGGACATTGAGTCATCCAGCATCAAGGACTGGACATCTGCTCTATTGCCCCTCCTATGCCACAGTGGCTGACCACACTCCTGACCGTGATGGAGGAGAAAACTGAACATTGGAATAAATCTTGGAATACACTGATCACATAAGTGAGAGTGCCTTAAACATCCCCCACTCCTCTATAAGCAACTCAGCCTTAGAACTCCACTGCCTCGCCTTTATCGCTAGGCAGAGAACAGTAAGGACGAGCCACCAGCCCTACCACTGATCTACCCATGACTGTTGCCGTCTTACCTCCGCTTTTTAGCTCTTTCTCAAGTGGTGACAATTAAATCAACTTTCCCTTTGTTACTTTCAAGTGAATATTGGGGGATCCTGGCTCCATTCAGAATGGAGGTTTTCTTTTCTGAGCACCACCCCCTGCTCCCTCATACCCATTCCTGTCAGCTTCATCCCTCTGCTGGCCCCCTCTGCCATCCTTTCTCTTGTTCCCTCCTAGTTCAGTTGTAATCTGGTTTTAGATGGTGCTTCTTATGCTGGGCCTGTGCTTCCCTGCCCCAGAAATTACTTTATATTCACTTATACGGATGTTACCCAGCAAGAGAATGTTAACTGCTTGAGGGTAAAGGTTGCTTTATTGTGCCTTCATATCCTCAGTCCTAGTACAGTACAGTACAGTACAGTACAGTGCAGTACAGTGCAGTGCACTTAAATAAATGCTTGCTGACTTAGCTGGGTGACCTGAGATGAAGAGATACGTAATCTTTCAGTCACATACATTTTTCAAATGTATGCCAGCCCATCTCTTGCCTCCTCTGCATGGGGGATCCCTCATATCTCAAATACATTTAGTCATCACTTCCACCAGTGGTGTGGAAGTAGCATGCTTAACTTTCTCCCAGACAGCTCAGGTACTACCACCAATAGGGGGTCATGTTCTTTTGCTTGAAGTTAGCTGGCATTGTTTTCTATGTACTCTGAATTTACTTATCTGTGCACATTCTCACCCCAGAGAAGAAAGGCTCCTTGAGGGCAGGGTCCATATCCATTTGTGTCTTCGCATATATGGAACTGTCTAATAAATATTTGTTGAATTGAAATGATTCATTTAGTATCAAAGTATAAACATAAAAAGAAAAGAGGACTACTAAGGAAGGTGTAAGGTAAGAAAAGTAAGAAAAATAGACATCTTGCAAGTTTTTCTTAAAAAAGAAATACCTACCTGTGGTATACAATCAGTATATGCAAACATTGATTTAAATCGGTCATCCATGCTTATATGGTAGAGAACACACATTGCTATTTGCTTATAATTTTCATTTCCTGAAATGAAAAATCACATATGATGATATTTTTAATATATCATCCACAAATACAAACATACAAAGAATTTGTTTCTAAATTCTTAAATATTTATCCATTGTTAACCATCTGACAAACTTTAAGTTCTCTACTTTACTGTCAACTGACAATCAGACGGCTTGAAAACATATTCAAGTTACCTTTGAAAGACACTGAGATCCTCAAAGGTGAAAGTGTTTTAATTGAAGTGATTATCTGAAGAAAAGAACTTTCAGAAAAAGAATAATAAAGCCATAATTATAAACAGTTGCTACATTTATATAGTGTAGAGGGCCAGTAGATTTTATAATCTTCTTTACTGATTTCACCATTGTATGTGACTAACAATACATAGACTAAGCAAATCTTTCCTTCACTATTACTGTTAGTATTAATATGTAAAATATTGAAGTTAAAAACCAATTAATTAGTTATCCTTTATAGTAGAAACTATAAAAAACAAAACACATCCTTCCAATTGAATACCACCTTCCAAAGAAGAAGACACTGGAGTCAGAAGAGCTGGATTTAAAACTAGCTCTGGAGCTCATTGCCTTTTGACCAGTAACTCGATTTTCCTATCTGTTAAAACAAGGGGCTTGAATTAGAGGAGCTCTAAGATCCTCTTCTAACTTTAAATGTATAGAGAACTTTTATTTAAAAAATAAATCAGTGGCAAAGCTGGATGTATAGAACATTTTTCTAATAGAACATTTATTCCTAAGATCATTGTAGATTTTAAATGGAGGTAACATGGGGCAGCAAATTTGGAGAAGTCCCTGTGTTTGAATCCTGGCTCTGCTCCTTACTACATATATGGTCTTGGGTAAGATTACAGATTTAGAGCTGAAAGGAATTAAAGAGTCACCAAATCTAACCCAATCCTTCCACAAATGAAACTGAGGCCCAAAGAGAAGTGACCTGCCCAGGTTACACAGGTAGAGATGGAATTAATCTATTTATTCTCTACTTTGTAAAATTGGAAGATTTACTAGATACTCTTTAAACATCTCACTTTCTATCTTCCTCTCCTCCTCAACTTCTGTTCTTAAAAAAGGGGACTTTGGTGTCCATACTGATACTGTCTCAAACTCTCAAACTTCCCAGTTGCTCACACAAAGATGGAGAGATCCTGGATCTTTTCATTACCCACAAATGGTCTACTTCTTGAAGCAAAACAAATGACTTCACTCTGACCATGACTCTCACTAGACCTCACTGCTCCTAAATCTATTTTTTTACCCTACTTCATGGAGACATCTATTCACTCCACCCCTGTTGGCATTTCACTTTCCTTCCTTTCTAATCTTGACCTTATTCAATTCATCTCCTTCCTCTCATCAATCTTTGAATCCTTTTCCCCACCTACTCCAGCAAAAACTTCAGCCCTAGATTATTCCTACCATCTGACTCCTCAATTACAACTTATGCGCTGCTGACCGGAGCTTGAGGAAGTCACAAACTATGCTATGGGATACAATACAAATTCATGCCATCTAACTGAAGCAGAGTAGTCATTAAAGCAAGGCAAGTCTCCTTCATTTTCTGGATTTCAACACCAAACCTCCCTGGGGGTATGTATCTCTTCTCCTCAATGCTCCCATGCCACTTTTGGCATGGGAGCATTGATACCATATCAACTTTTAGGTGTTGTCTTTCCTGATTAGTATGTTAAGCTCCCTGAAAACAGGGACTTTCTTTCTTTTTACTTATATTTTAATCTCCAGTGATAAGCTTAGAGCCTGGCATATAGCAAGTGTTTAAAAAATGCTTGTTGACTTGAAGGCGTCACCATTCTTCCAGAGTATGAGGTTTGCAAAATGGGCATTATCTTTGACCTCCCTTCTCATACAGACAATTAATTACTGCTGTTTTTCCTTTACAACATCTCTCAAATCTGACTCCTCCTTGTACTTACACAGCTAGTGCCTCTGTTCAGGCCTTCATCACACATCTTGCCTACATTACTGCAATGGCCTAACTGATCTTCCTCCCTTGAGTCTCTCCTTTCTCTAGTTTATCCTGTACATGGCTGCCTGAATGATTTTACTTAAGCATATATCTGACCATACCTCTCCCTTACTCGATAAACTCCAAAGGTTCCCTACTGATTCCAGGACAAAATATAAACTCCTCCTCTGTTTAGTTTTTAAAGTCCTTTACAATCTGGCCCCAACTATCTTTCCAGCTTCACTGTACAATCCTCCCCTGCCTCTGGAAGACTGTGCTACCTTACCACTGGCCTCCTCTGTTTCCTTATCTATTTGCTGCATCAGTAAACTCTAACCATCCTTCATTCTGGAAGGCGCCTCCTGATGTGGTTGCTCCACAGAATCCCACTTCATGAAAAAATCCAAAGACTACTTTCTATAAAAAGTCTTTTGACACTTCCCAAACTACCTTGGGTTTAACTACTTATTTGTTTGTGTTTTCTCTATATTCAATATCTACATAGTTAGACGTACTTGTACTTACTATTATATATCATTATATTATATATCAATACACTTACTATTACCATGTAAGTGTATTGATAGTAGTGTTTGTTTCATTCTCCTTGTATAGAGCCTGGCACATATTAGGTGCTCAATAAGGGCATGCTGAGTGATGATTCTTACTCTTGTTGACTGATGCTATTAACCTATAAATCACTGAATATAATGGCAGGCAGGTGATTTCCATGGACAACAACCAAAAAAACCCCAACCAAAAACCAGTTTTTATTTGGAAAAAAATGCCTTTATTCAGTGTGTTAATTTTAACCTCTAGCTAACACAAAAAATAACCAAAATTATTGATATTTAAGATAGATGTTTTGTATTTTCCAATTCTTTTATGTATTCTGTTCTATCCCAAGTGAATTATATGTTCTTTTATGGCTGGAAGTAAATCACATAGCCTTATATGTCTATAGTTCCTAACACAGGGCTGAACACATATACAGCACATACCTAATCAACACTTGTTGCATGACCTCAATTTTTTTTAAAGCAGTCAAGAAAGGATCTAATAAGAAAGAGATACAATGCTACACAACAAGACAAATGTAGAGCGCTGCTTTGTTCTTAAAAGAGTCAGACTGATTTTGGAGTTTCCTGCAAAACAGATTATATATAGTACTTTGTGACTATAAAATGCTTATAAAAGTTAGAAACGTCTTAATATCTTACATTATCCATGTCAGCAAACAGATGAGCCAGACTCTGAAAGAATGGAGTCAACTTATTTTAGCTGTCTTTATGACTGATATTAAATACCACAGCCAAAATGACCATAGAGGTTTCCACTGAACAAAAAAAAAATGAATGACTCTGTTGGAGATCTTTGCATTTCATTTTCTTTTTTTTTGAAAGTTGCATGTTGAATTTATTAAACACTTTAAAAAAGGAAAAAAAATTCTAGCTGGTTCTCTTTCCTACCATAAACTACAAGCAAAATGCGACATGTCAATCAGTCTCGGGCAATTACCTTGGAAGATATACTTCAGTGATTAGTTTTGGTTTCTCCCCTGATTTTGCCTACTGGATTCTTTTTTTAAATTTTTAATATTTTTTATTTGTTTTCTTGTTTACATCATTCATTTTCTTGCCCCTGCCCCAACCCTAAAACAGCAATCCTACTGTAAAGCCCCTCCCCTGCTCTGCTCTCTTACTTTCTGGTAGGGCAGGGAGGGTCTCCCTATCCCAGCCCCTGTATATCTTATTTCCTAGTTGCAGGTATTGC
>JAQQSW010010251.1:0-13035 GCA_028646575.1 Pseudocheirus occidentalis | reverse complement strand
AGAGAGAGAGACAGAGACACAGAGACAGAGACAGAGAGAGACAGAGACATACAGAGAGAGGGAGAGAGAAAGACAGGGGGGGGGAGAGGGAGAGGGAGAGAGGAGAGAGATATGCAGAGAAAGACCCAGAGACAGAAAGTGAAAAAGTGTTTATTTAAGTACTTATTTTGTTCCAGGCACTATGATAAGGCCTGAAGATATATAAGAAAGCAAGGCAGTCCCTGACCTCAAAGAATTTATACTCTAATGGAGTATATTTATGTGTTTTTGTTTAGTAATTTTTCAGTTGTATCTGACTCTTAGTGACCCCATAATGGGATTTTCTTGGCAAAGCTACTGGGATGGTTTGCCATTTCCTTCTTTGGTGAATTAAGACAGACAGAGTTAAGTGACTTGCCCAGAGTCATACAGGTAGCATCTGAGGTCACATTTGAACTCAGATCTTCTTGACTCCAAGCTCAGCATTTATCCACTGAGCCATGTAGCTACCTCATTTGTTTGTTAAACTTTGGATTGTACAAATAAATATGGAAATTATATAAAAGAAATATGAAC
The DNA here is from genome assembly GCA_028646575.1 of Pseudocheirus occidentalis. Classification (NCBI taxonomy): domain Eukaryota; kingdom Metazoa; phylum Chordata; class Mammalia; order Diprotodontia; family Pseudocheiridae; genus Pseudocheirus; species Pseudocheirus occidentalis. Next base: position 12,480 of record JAQQSW010010251.1, on the reverse strand, counting down.
AAAATACTATGAGTTCACTTGAGGGACAGATGAGATAGATTGGGGCAGCCTATGGCATTACCATTTCTCAGGATCCTTAAAATAAACACCCATTTGTGGGCTTCCATGCACCAGTGACCCCCTAAATCTAGTTATTTCTTCCAACAAGGTAGATTACTATTGCCTATCCTGAGTGACCCTCGTCTTTATCTTCCCATAAAGTAACAATAATAAAAAGAATCATGATGATGATAATGATGATACTGACCAACTTTTATATAGAACCTTAAACTTTTAAAAATTCTTTACATTTATTATCTCATTGAATTCTCTCAAAATTCCTCAGGAGCAGGTATTATTATAACCCCCATTTTACAGATGAGGGAACAGGTTAAGTGACTTGCCCACTGCCACACAGTCAGGACGTATCTGAAGTATGATCTGAACACAGGTTTTCCAGATTCCAAGTCCGATCAATCTCTTTAAATGTCGCTCTCTGAGTGAGGTGGTGGGGCCTCTCTCTAGCTCTCTTGCCATCAAGCAGATGCTGACGGAAGATTTGCATTAGCCTTCAGCTATTGCTCACTTCTGCTATTACAACTCGATCATGCCTTTCTTTGATCACGTCCCTTATGCTGTCCCTCCTGAACAATCCCTAAAACTCTCGGAGCAGGAATGATTTAAACAATTTTGTTGTTAGAGCTTTAGGGATGCCTTTGGTTTTTGAGAACACAGACATTTCCTGGTTCCCATCCTTGCCCCCACAGTCCTGCAAAATAATTTGGAAATGTGCGAGAAAAATGAATAAACCACTCAGAATGATGCAGTGATCATATGATTGGCCGTGTGTCCCCTGAAGAGCTCAAAAAGGGAGAGGTTATAGAAATATGTGTAAGCAGCTATATGCATGTAAAATACATATAGAATATATGTTCAAATAAGTATTCTAAACACTTTTTGTGGTAGAAAAACAATATAGCAACAATACAGGTTCCTAACAATTAGGGAATGATGGGATAGACTGCAGCATGTTAATGTAATAGAATATTACTATATGGTGTAATACCCCACCCCCACCACAACCTTGGGCAATGCCCTTGAAGACAGCTCTGTGTTGTGTATTGAATATCAAAAGAGAGATGTGACTCCTGGCTGTCTGAAAGATTCCTGCAAATCATGCTGCCCACCTGCATAAAGGATTTATTTTGGTTGATGCCTGACACACTTCCAGAAAGAATATCTAGGGAGGTGCCTGAAAGAGACCAGCGACTGGTAGACTGGAGTCTCTGGAGCCACGGGTATATGTATGTAGGAGCCTTTAACCTCCAGGGCTTGTAACTCTAGGTATGGCTGGACATGTCCCTCTCCCAAGTGTGATCATTCTCTGTTCTGGTTTGAACTGAGTTCTTATCCCAATCTCAGCTAAATTACCAGTTTGTTCGTGTGTATCTTTGGTGTTTGTTAGTCTATGGAATTTCTCAGATTTCAACTTGCTATTTTACTTGGATATGTGTTTCTCTTAATTCTTCATATTTCTGAGTTCTTATAGAGCAATAATATTCTACCACATTCATATACTATTCATAGTATTCAGTCATTATGCAATTTACTGGCATCTGCTTTGCATAGAGGAATAATTTAAATGAAGCTTCATTAGAAACTTGGGGATAATCCATAAATTGATTAACTATCAGCTGATTTTGACTGTGCCCTTTAATCCTAGTTCTGTCACAAGCAATCTATGTGACCCTGAGTAATTCAAGTAAATTCATGTTTTTCACCTCAAAAGACTCTTTCAACTTTAGATCATATGATCACTTGATCCTATGAAATGGTTTGGCATAATTTTAAACATTGATCTCAAGAGGCTCTGTCAGCTCTAGGACTATGGCCCAAAGACTTATCCATGGACATGATCAACAAATAATCAATTAATTCATTCACTAAGATGGCCAAGGGACAAGACCACACACACACACACACACACACACAAAAACCGCGGTCAGTTGTCTTAACAATTCAATGGACTTGGCCATTCTCTTTTTCTTTGGTATATGGATGGCTTGGTGGCATCTTCAGCGTAGACATTTTCTTCTAGAACACAGACTACAACCTATGCCATCTCTTCCTTTGCAGTTCTTGGACATACTCTTCTACAAATGCTTCAAGGAGATAGCCTTTAATATTCTGGAAGCTTTCCTTTCATTATTCTCACATCTCTGGGTTACTTATGTTGCAGTCAGGCTATCCATCTGCTCTTTCTTATTCTTCCTCCATGGACAGCCCATTTCTCTTTCTAGTCATCTCATGGATGCAACATTCTATGCTGCTTATTTCATACAAATCATTTTCATTAACATGCACAGACCATCTATGCCTACCATGACTCATTCCATTACCCTTTGGGTTACTTATAATCTTAATTTATCTGAAAAGTGATCTTCCATGATTCCTAGTAATATAGAACCAGTGAAAGAATATTAGTTTTAAATAAATGAGCATTTGGGGAAGTGATTTAGGATCACTGAATAGACAATTTCCCAAATATGATTCAGCTTGATATCTTTCTACTAAATTCTGGGGCCCAAACATTGTCCAGATGCACTACCTATTTATTGGTTGACTAACTGAACATGGCATTTGTTAAGAAAATGCATGGAATGGTCTAATCAATTTGAGTTTTTATTTTTTCCAATATTCTGCCCATTAGTAGGATGGGGAGTAGAATAAGGATAGGGAAATACCAAATAAAGAACATCATTCCATTTCTAGTGCAGGTCAGTATCTTCTCTGCAACTTAAAATCTTAAAGAGTTGCCTAGAGTTCTGGAGGAATATATGGCTTTAACAGGGTCTCCCAGCTAGTACATGTTAGAGGAGGTATTTGAATGTAGGTATTCTTGTTTCTTCTAGCCCCTATACACTATACCATACTTCATTTCTTCACACAGTAGACATGTAATAAACAGATGCATGTAGTATGTTTTGATGTGTAATATGTTAAAAACGAGTGAACAAACGATAGACAAATTGTTAGGTAATCAAAATATTTAATACTGTAATGATTGGGGAAAATGAATAGATTGATTTTGGGGGAAGGATGAACATATACAGGCATATCTCAGAGATATTGTGGGTTCAGTTCCAGACCACCACAATAAAATGAATATTGCAAGAAAGTGAGTCACAAGAATCTTTTTGGTTTTCTAGTGCATAAAAAGTTGTGTTTACACTATACTGGAGTTTATTAGGTGTGTAATGATATTATATATATGTATATGTGTGTGTATATCTTAATTTAAAATATTTTATTGTTAAAAAATGCTAACCATAATCTGAGTCTTCAGTGTGTTGTAATCTTTTTGCCAGTGGAGGGTCTTGCCTCCTTGTTGATGACTGCTGATCGATCAGAGTGGTTGTTGGGAAAGGTTGGTGTAACTGTGGCAATTTCTTAAAATCAGATAGCAATGAAATTGGCCACATTGATTGACTTCTTTTTTCATGAAAGACTCCTCTGTGGTCCATGGTGCTGTTTGACAGTAATCTGTAGTAGAACTTCTTTCAAAATTAGAGTAAATTAGAGGTGGGGGACCTGTGGCCTTGAGGTTACATGTGGCCTTCTAGGTCCTTGGATGAGGCCCTTTGGCTCAGTCCAAGCTTTACAGGACAAATGCTTTTATTGAGGGGATTTGTCCTGTAAAACTTGGACTAAGTCAAAGGGTCACACTTGAGTACCTAAAGGGCCATATGTGGCCTTGAAGCTGCAGGTTCCCTACCCCTGAAGTGGGATGCACCCTGATACTGCTTTGTCAACTAAGTTCATGTGATATTTTTCAATACTGTTGTTCTCAGGGAATAGGGAGGCCCAAGGCAGGGAAGAAAGAGTGGAGGATCAGCAGCTGGTGGAGCAATCAGAATCCACACAAAATTTATCATTTAAGTTCAGTCTCTTATATGGGTGTGGTTTGTGGTGCCCCAAAACAATTATAATAGTAACATCAAAGGTGACCATAACAGATATAATAATAATGTAAAGGATTAAAATATTGTGAGAATTACCAAAATGTGACACAGATACACGACCCAAGCATGTGTGTTGGAAAAATGGCGCCAATCAACTTGCTCAGTGTAGGCTTGTCATCAGCCTTCATTTTGTTTAAAAAAAAAAAGCAATTATCTGCAAAATACGATAAAGTATGCCTATAGACATGACCTCTGGTTATAAAAAGATATGATTTATTTAGTCTCAGGTGTTTTCATTGCATAATAGTTTGAGAATTTCTATCTTGTCAATACTATTGATACTGACTTCAGCTTGTCATTCATGAAGTATGATATTATTTTTAGTTTTGTGTGTACTTATGCATACCGATATGTTCACATATTATGAAATCAGCTAATATTTGTTGAAAGTTTAATCGTGGTAGTTTACAGAATAAATATTTTCCTTACAAGGCCCAAATAAGGAAGGTAACTATAAATATTATCATCCCCATTTCACAGATAAGGTAATTGAGGCTTAGAGGGGTGTAATCTCTTGCCTAGGGTCACACATCCCACAGTTCCTTTCAAAACTGGTTTTCTAAAGCAGGTCTTCTGATGGTCATTAGAGTGTTTTCTCAGTCACCTCCCAAGGTCTCTCACTCTACTGTATTGTTGCTTCCCTACTGTAAACAAAGAGTTATGCTTCTCACAGGTGAATGAAAGAAGTGAAAACTTCTCAGATTATACTCTAAAATCTAGTAAGACTTTTCATGGGAGACAGGCCCGAGTTCCCCTTCCCCAGAAATCACATGATTTACCAGGACTCAAAACTCAGAGGGGTAGGGAGTCACTCCTCTCCTCAGTGACACGTCGGCATAAGATGTGCCAAATAAGGACAGGAGTGCTTTCTCAAATGTACATTGGGTGGTCTACTGTTTCCTTGGTCCAGGATTTGAGATAGATTGCCATGCTTAGATTGTGCACCTGACTTCCAGCCAATGAAAGAAAAGGGGCAGAAGCGGGATGGAGGAGAATTCCGTGTTAGGGCTTTATAGCTTTGCCATTTCCTTTTGTAAATTGCTTCTCCTCCCTGACCATTTGTCAGGAGGGTGGCCCTTTCTTGGGATGGTAATAAACCATTCTTTTCTGCTTCCTACCATGAGAAGCCTCTGAGTATTATTTGGCTAAGGATCTCTGTTGCACACAGTTTTGGGGTGCACGCACTGAGATGGATACAAGAAGGAAATCTCTTCTCCAAGGCATTACAATAGACCCAGAAAAGCTGATTGCGGGGTCATAGATTTGGGGTTAGAAGGGCTTTCACTGGGCATCTAATATAACACACAACATTTTACAAGTGACCCAGTGAGGGAAAATAGCAACTAAGTGGCAGGGCTGAGAATTGAAACCCCAGGTTCAAGGGGCTCTTGACCCCTTTTTCTATAAGAAGGTATGTACATAATGCTTCAAGGGAGCACTTGCTGAGTGTGATATGACTGATATAGACAATTAGTGCTTCAGGAGGGCAGGGGAGAAAGACATTGCTATGGGCTAGTACTCTGGGAAAAGTTTCTTGCAAGATGGGGGATGTAAGTTCCTCTTCAAAGGGGACTGAACTGAAATAAGAGGAAATGGGATAGGGATACAGATCAAGATATACCCAGTTACATAATTGGGCTTTTTTTTTGCAAAAAAAGGAGCTTGCCAATCAGAAATTTGGCAAGAGGAGCAAACCTAAATGCAGAGAAAAACTTTATTCTAGAATTAAAAAATAACGAAACTGTTTTTTTCTTATTAAAAAGTGCTTGTTGCATTAAGAACAGTAAATTAAAATCTGGTCAATACATTTCTCATTATTTTAACTTAATGAAAGGGTTTTTAAAAAATTCCCATTTAACTCACAATCTGTTCATGTATTCTAACAGAAAACTTTTTAAAAATGAGTTCTTTGTTGTTTTTCCACACCTGCTGGTTTCATGAGCGTGGGGAATTTTTGGTGTGGAACACTTTCCAGCCAGGCAGATAGGCAATTTTTCATTCAAGAGAGTTGCCCATGACCATACAGCCAGCATGTATCAGAGAGAAAAACTGACCCTAAGTCTTCCCTGACTTCAGTCTTCTAATCACTAAACCCCCTCAACTCATATTATACTTCAAGAAAATGTTTCTAAAATAATTTTCCTAAACACTTGAAAGAATCTTTTCTTCTAGCATGAGCAGGTCCCACTCATCTACCTGTAAATTGAGTGGTTTCTATTAATAATGTAAAAAGCATCATTATTAACATCAATCAACATCATCATTAGCAGCAGCAGCATTATTAGCATTATTGTTATTATTATGTATACTTTGTATTTATTATTAATGGTAGGCTAGCCTAAGTATATAAATGAGGCACAAAAGTCTCTTTAATCAGTTCTCTTTCCTTCCTCGTATAATAATAATACGAACAATAGTACATTTGCATAAAACACTTTGTGATTTACAAATGCATTATTTCATTTGATCCTCTCAATATCCCTGGAAGAAGATGATACTATTAAGCCCATTTTACAGATGATTAGACTAAGGGTCAGAAAGGTTAAATTACTCAACCTGGATCACACAACTAGTAGGTGTCTGAGGCAGGATACAAGCCCACGTCTTCCAGACTAATGTACAATAATCTAATTATTAGACAACACTGTCTCCTTTTATGTATAAAACTGTCCAGAACAATATTTGATTTCCACAGCTCAAAGGGTTTACAGTGGTTCTCAACCTGTGGGTTATGTTCAGTTTGTAACAAAGAAAATACATCCTGCATATCAGATAGATTCATAACAGTAGCAAAATTACAGTTATGAAGTAGCAACGAAAATAATTTTATGCTTGGGGGTCACCACAACATGAGGAACTGTATTAAAAGGTCGCGGCATTAGGAGGGTTGAGAACCTCTGGTTTAGAATAAGTAAATTGCTGACTTGAGAGAAAGCAATTGTTTCCTTATTATATGGAGGTTTCCTAATGGCAGAATTGGATGCTGTTAATTATTAATTCAGGGGAAAATATAATCTGTTTAATACTAATAACAAAAATTCACATTTTCATCGTGTTTTAAAGGGGTGACAAAGCCCATTTTCTCCCAACAAACCTGTGAGATCAAGACCTCACTCTCCTCAACTATGACTTCTGGGCTCCATGTTGCACAAGAGAATACTGCTGACCCTGACTTTAAGCTGTCACTGATCTTGTGTTAAAATCATGATCCCATTAGCCGTGGAACTATTAATCTTCTTATAGACTTTTAGACAGCAAACCACAGACAGTGAAATAACAGCCAGTTGGGAGTAATGAAATTTTAAAAGGGTTCAGCTGAGAAGCCTGGTGTGTGAAACCACCACAACAAAGGTTTACCTTACGTAAAAAAACACATGATTACATGATAGGCACACGCACATGTGCTGACTAGAACATACAGAGGAATTAGAAGGGACAGGAAAGTGTGTGTGAGAATTCTGAAATGCCGACATTCCTCTTGCCTCCCATTACTAAGGCCTAGAAGAGAAGGTCAAAAAAGTTTTGGTCCCATGGAAACCCTGTCCAGTCTCTAGCATGCTCCTCAGCATTCCCCATACTTATCAATACCAGCTGTGACGCAGCCATCTGCAACATGCCTGAAAGAGCCCAGGCCTGGGGCTTCACGTTGGAAGGTTTCCATTTTCTTTAGCCTTCTTACTTGCTTATAGAAACAGTTGTTTATTTTAATGGGGATTATAGAGGAGGAGTAGAGCTTAAAGGAAAGGACTGTGCTTACAGACAGATAACCCTTCTTTTTTCCTCATCAGTGTTGGAGCAGGGAGTACTTAGCATGGTACTTGTCAAATAGTAAGTGTTTAATAAATACCTGTTGATCACTTGGGCACTAAAACAGGAGCAAAATATGGCACCATTATGGACACCCAGTCATAAGATCAAGGATTTAGGACTGCCCAGGATCATAGAAGCCATCTGATCCAACCTTCTCATTTTACAGATGAGGAAACTGAGGGCTGGGAAAATTACAGGTCTTGCCTAGGATCACACAGTTAGTGTCTGAAGTGGGATGACACAGTGATGTAGGAGTGATGAATGGGGGGCAGGGAGGTACTCTGAGTCACCAGGAGAAATGGATCAGAGTAGGTTAGGCAAGGCTCCATGGAAAGGGTGGGGTGTAGAGCTCTGGATACACAGAGAGGATGGGGAAAGCAACGCCTGGTTGGGTGGTGAATGGGGTGATCAGAGGCAAGGAGGCAGAATACTGAGTAAGTCTGTCAATATCCAAACTGCCATCTAACTATGGCACGAAGGGATGAATAAGTTCCATTAGTAATATGCCTGGATTTGAATGCGTATGAAAGAGAAGGGATCCTGGGAGAATTTCTGAGAGCTGCCTTAACGCCCTCGGGTCAGTGCCATATAACTTATGTAACTTAGATAAAAGAGCTATTTGGGGCTGTCTGTAAGTTCTACTTCCTGGGAGAAAAACCAGACATGGTCAGGTAGGGGCATCATCAGGAAATCTGGGATTCTGAGAATCCATGAGCAAGACATAAGGGTCAGGCAATGACAAAGTCTGTGATCCAGGTCACGGGGATTGTAGCCAAAGCTGAGTATTTCATGGCCTCAGTAAGTTCAAGCCAGTTCAAATTCGTGGTAAAACCGAGACTCTAAAAGGGTCTTTTATTCTGAGGTGTTTCCAGGTAGCTCTGTGTGTGTGTGTGTGTGTGTGTGTGTGTGTGTGTGTGTGTGTGTGCTATCTGTCTGGATCTATGTTCTAGATTTCTGATTTTGCTTAGGAAAGAACCTGTTTTATCAGGAAGTCTCCCTCATCATTCCCTACCCTGTCCCCCTACCTCTCTCGGAAAGAAACTGATACAAACATTCTACAGATTGGAACAAGGGCTATCTGGTCACAAAAATACTCAACAGTCTTCTAGGTAGCGTAGAAAGACCTGGACTATGGAATTTTTTTGCAAATTGTAAATGCCTTTGTATACAGTAGCTTATTGGCTATGCACTGGAGATTATTAGAATCTGATAAGCTTCTCTGTTGCCTATGAACAGACCGTGCATGCTGAGAGGAACAATCTCATTACCTAAACTGCTGGTATCCAAGATACTGTTGACCAAGATTAATGTGTTTGTGTTATGAGATCCTTTCTGAGTGAGAGACAGTGGTCCTAAATAAATTGCCCTGGATTGCTATAACAAACAATGAAAATAAATCAGAATACTTGTGTCAATCCCAGGCTTAGAGGCAGTTTCCAACAGAGAGAGAGAGGAGAGGAAGTTGGGGGAGGAGCGGGGAGGCAAAGAGACGCAGAAAGAGGGCACAGACACACAGAGAAAAAAAGGCTAAGACAGAGAGACAGACAGATTAAGAGACACAGAGAGAGACAGAGACCTAAGAGAATAGGACCTCTTTGGTTGGTATGCAGTGTTTCTTTTTTAATTTCATAGAATCACAGAATTGGAAAATTGGAAGGAATCTCCAAGATGTACACAAAAGGAATCTCAATCACAATATACAAGTGGTGATTTAGCTCCTGCTGGACATCCTCCAAGGAGGCAGAGCCCCCCATCTCTCTAGGTGGACCACTCCATGTTTGCACAGCTCTAAATTGTTGTTCCCCACTCTGATGAAATCTAACTTTGCTTTCTTGTACCTTCTACCCATTACTCATGGTGGCACCCTCTGGGCTCAAAAAAGAACAAGTCCTTTTCATGACAGCTCTTCAAATAAGAGAAGAAAACTTTCACGTCCTCTCCACCCGAGTCTTTTCTTCTCTAACTGAAACATGCCCAGTCTTTTCGTTGTCCTGGTTGCCTTTCCTCTGGACATTCTCCCACTCAATGCCCTTCTTAAATGGTTGCGCCAAGAACTGAACCCAATATTCTAGATGAGGTCTGATAAGGACAGATTATACCAGGATCATCAGCTCCCTATTACTGGAAACTATATGCTTCGTAAAGTTACCCAAGATTATATGAACTTTTTTTGCTTCAACATGACACCACCGAATCATAAATCATTACAGTAGGATGGAACCACAGAGAACATATTTCATATGTTGGAAAGAATACTAATAATAACTAGCATTTATATTGTATTTTAAGGTTTACAAAGAATTCTTTCTACACTGACCCTATGGGGTAGATAGTGTGGGTACCATCAATATATCTCCATTTTATATATGAGGAAATTAAGATACAGAAAGATGGATTTGACCATAATCACATGACTAGTAAGTGTCCAAGAAAAGATTTGAACCCATGCCTTCTTGACTCTAAGTTCAGACCTTTTTCCATTATCCCACATTACTTCTCATCACATTCTTTCACACAGTTTGCTTTTTCTGGAATCCCAGATTTTTAGAGTTCACAGGGACCCCCCCCAAGTTTTGCAGATTATGTAACTTTTGAATCACAGAAGGAAAGTAATTTACCTAGAGTGATGCTGTCAGTAAGAAACAGAAATTAAACCCAAGTCTTCTGACACCAAAGTTCAGTGGAGTTATATTCCTCCAGTCCGTGGTCTTGCTTTCATCGTCTTATGATTATCTCACTAAAAATCAATATTCTCTATTCACATTGAGTCTTTCTCCAACTGGCTTAAGGCTCTAAGATGACATTTTCCACTAAAAAAACCCACACAAAACTGTTCAACCTATAGAATGTAAGTTACCTGAGGGCAGGGGTTATTTATTATCCTTTTATCCCCAGTACCAAGCACAGGACCTAGCATATAGCAAAAATTTGAATATTTTTTCATTGATTGATGTGTAACTTAGATTTTCAAACCCTATGGTAACACAGGCATCATGAGCAACTCTATTAGCACCAGTGATGGAGCGGGCTAAGTTTTGTTCTCCTTCCCAGACCTCCAGCCTTCCTTTCTCATTCTTATCTCTTTTCTTAATTCTTGACCTAATAGGTGACCAATCATGTGTCCTTGACTGGACATTAACAGTCCAATCAGAGTTGCATCTGTTAGGCAAGATGGCTGACACATAAGAGCCTAGAGGCTTAAGTAATTCCGTGTAGTGGTTGAGTAATCATAAAGTTAGAATTAGGAACTGGGGTGTAATCCCAGCAACCCCAGAATAACCAGGTTCAGGTTTTTGGGCAATCAGTATGAATGCCTCTCCTCACCCATCCCCTCATCTCTGGCCAACACTAATGCTGGAACCTAGGCAAACAATATACTTATTCTAAATCTGCCTCAAGTCCAAGAATGGCACCAAGAAGTATGTGCTGGTTCAAGTGTCCTTATGGAATGAATTATGTTCTTTTGTATGGCTAATCTTTCTTCCCAAATAAAAAGCTTTTGTTGTTGCTGTTCAGATGTTTCAGTTGCTTCCAACTCTTCATCACCCCATTTAGGGTTCTCTTGGCAAAGATACTGGGGTGATTTGCCATTTCCTTCTCTAGCTCATTTTACAGATGAGGAAACCAAGACAAACAGGGTTAAGTGACTTGCCCAGGGTCACACAGCTAGTAAGTGTCTGAGGCCAGATTTGAACTCAGGCAGATGAGTCTTCTTGATTCCAGATCCTTCATTCTATCCACTGTACCACCTAGCTGCCCAAATAAAGAGGCAGAACTAAGAAGAGAATAATCAACATTAATATAATAATAGCTAGCATCTGTATAGAACTTGAAAGTTTGTAAAGCACTTTATATACATTATCTCATCTATTAACCTGTGAGGTAGGTGCTGTAATGACAATAACAGTATTCCCCTTTTAGAGAGGAGAATACTGAGGCACATGGGGATTAAGTGACTTGCCCAAAGTCACACATCTAGTAAATGTATGAGGGAGGATTTAAACTCAGGTCTTCCTGTCTCAAGACCCTCACACTCTATTCACTGCATGGAATGGGTCTTAATTATCACACAGCTAGTCAGGATCTGAAGCCAAATTTGAACTGCCCTGTACCACCTGACTACCTCCCAGTGATCTTCCAATGTCCCATCCCAGACTGCCGATGACCCTGGCTTCTTGAAGGCTATGCTGGTAAAGCACACACTTCACTTAGACGGAAAGGCCTTAAGTACAGAGGCCTCCCTCCCTCCTACTGTGTGTTATCTGAGAACCAGCCTGAATGACTACAGAGAGGCTCAGTGACAAGCTTGCTGTTGGATACTGGGTGATACAGCTGCAGCAGCTGCTTAGGACCATCGACCAAGTCCTGGAACATTTGTGTTCTGGATCAGAGGAGGTGGCCTCCACATTGTGGATAGAATCACAGATCCTTGAAATATTAAACAAAAAAGCAAGCTCTTGCTGAATGACATGCCTGAGAGCTCTTTAATAGGACAAGTTAAGGGAGGTGTGGTGGGCTCAAGACGCAAAATGAGGCTTTTGGGGAACATAGCCAACACATATTTACTATAAGGGTTTTGTTTTGTTTCCACCTTCCTTCCTTTATTTCCTCTCTCCTTCCTTTCCTCCCTCACTCTTCTCACCTCCTTCCTTCCTTCCTTCCTTCCTTC
>JAQQSW010010250.1:0-13035 GCA_028646575.1 Pseudocheirus occidentalis | reverse complement strand
CAGGGTCTCTCCCTTTCCTCCTCTCTTGGAGGCTAGGGCAACTGGTTACAAGTAGAATGGATAAAGTAATTAAATGGAGTAGGAAGAAAAACTCAGCAACCTTCATTTAGCCATATTCTTTGTTCCACTACCATCAAGTCCTTGTGCATATTATATTAAATATATCTGACTGTTCACACATATAGGCTGATGCATATAATACACCTGGAAACATGCACGCAAATACATAATACACATGCACACACACATATATACACAGACATGTTTATACATAAAGAATGGCACATGCATCTATAATGTCACGTGAATGCATATATGCATGCATATGCACTCATATAAGTACATGGGTAAACATATGCCCACATGCATATGGGAACATGCACAATTATTCTATGTATTTTTTTTTTTTACTGAAAGACCTAAAGAAACTTCTGGTATCAAGCTGACTTAGGTTCCTTGTATTGTTTTCTCAAGATAACAATCCTTCCATATGTTTACAGGAGGTTGAATGAATTAACTGATCTGCCTATAATCTAGTCTGAAACATACAATTAGATCAATTTGTACTTTTGCTTTCTCACCCTTAGATGCAGCTAAACATTTCCTCTACCACCTTTGGTGACCTGAATCACAGTAGGTACAGTCAAAAGTAGGAGACAGGAAGGGCAAAATCCCCTAAAATGCTCTTGTGAGAATCTCTCTGGGAAAATTAGTATGCAAAAAGGCAATTCACTCCCATGAAGCTAGAGACTCAGGCTACAGGAAGAAAATGCAAAGCCACATTCCTGGATAGGGAAAATTGCAATTTGCATCTTTTAAAAAAATATACTATTCAAAACAGAGCTATGGTCAGTTCTAGAACTAAGATCTAAATAACTTCAATTTTGAATGTTTCTTTTTATAGGGTATCTTCTCTGGTCTTTGTGAAGAGGTGAATCTTAGGTGGCAGCTTCTGAAAGTGGCTTAGAAAAATTAAATTTGTAAAACTGGGCAGCCCTGATGTTGTATGTTATACCGGATCAACTTTCATTATTTTTTTAATGAATCTTTATAATTCTTGTTCCAGATCTCCACATGGTTGACTTGTGTTCACCTTGCTGTGCAATGATTTAAAGGATGTTGCATCTAATAACAGAGGAAAATGATGAATTATAGATGCCAAATCATCCAGCAGCGAGTCAGGTTGCACTGGGGTAAGATTGTAAGCAATAAAGAATTTCTTTGTTCGGCTTCTAAGTTTGGGGCAAATAGACAACAGCTGCTGAGATAATTAAAAAGAGACATGCCAACCTGTCTAGTAATATGCTAATCTGATTGTTTTTACATGGAAGCATAAAACAAAATATGAGAAATATTTACCAGTTTAAATGAAGAAGCCTTGTCCATATGGGTGAAGGCAAAGTGATTATATTCAGATCATGCTCTGGACAACTATAAAGAGATCAAGACAAGGAAAACATCTCGACAGTCAAACTTTTAATAGACTGGAAAATCTATTAGAAATAGATGAAACTGGTGATAGATGGGAAACCAAGAGGGCAAGATTAGTTATTTTTTAACTGTATGAACCTGTGTAAATCACTTAGGCATTCTTAGTCCCAGTTTTTTCAACTATGAAACAGTCACCCTAACTAGCTCACTGGGCTTTCATAAATGCAAGAAAAGCAGTGATCAGATTTTGTTGCTGGAAGAAATGAAGGACAAAGATTGCCAGCTCCACCTTGCTCTTTCAGTCTTGCTAAGAGAAAATCCAGAGTAATTTGCAAGGACCCTCCTGGTGGTAATAGCCAAGGACATGACAGATATTAAATAGAATATTCTCACTATAATCCAAAGAGTAGTCAGGCATGAATAGGCTGTAGGGAAGAAAGAAAGCAGTTCAAAAGACAGATGACACCAAGTATTGCTCACTGGCTGAGTTCCAGCTGTGGGTCTGACTCACAAAAGAGCTGAAATTGCCCTGAGACTATGGGCTAGATTCATAAAATGAGCTATAACAATTACCCCTTGGGACTGCATAACAGCCAAATGGAGAAAGCTGTCTAGCAGATGACATCAGCAGATCTATGGGAAAGCTGTAAACAGTACCTTCAGAGGCAGAAAAGAGTTCCAACTGGAATATATCCCTAGGAGGGAACGAGGGAATAAGCCTTTAAATAATGCTTACTATGTGTCAGGCACTCTACTAAATGTTTTTTACAAATATTTTCTCATTTGATCCTCACAACAACCTTGCAAGTTAAGTGCTATTATTAGCCCCATTTTACAGTAACAGAAACTGAGGCAAACATAGGTTAAGTGACCTGCCTAGGGTCACAGAGTTAGTAAGTGTCTGAGGCTGGATTTGAAGTCAGGTTTTCCTGACTCTGGGCCTAGTGTTCTACCCATTGCACCAGCAGCTGCCTCTGGAGCCTAAGCTGCTTTGCATCTTTGTTTTCCTTATATGTGTCCCCTAACTAAACATGTTCACTACATGTATTTTCTCTCTAGATTCCTCTATAATGCATGTTCCCTCTCCCATACTACTACTGGTATGGGAATTCATGTTAGGGTATGTCCCTGTGGGCATAGGTAAATTTTTTTGTTATTTATCTTGCCATGCCATTAATTAAATATGTTTTTATTTAAACTAATGTGCTTTTTGGTTTGGTCTGACAAAAGAAAAAGGCAGGTGGGGGCTGTGAGCTGTGATTCTGAGCAGATACTGGCCAAGCATTCCTTGAACATGGGTATAGCTTTCAAGGTGGTCTTTTGAGGGGAACTCAGGCTATATGAGGATCAAATGAATGAATTCATGTATTTGAAAGTGCTTCTTTTCCACAGCTATAGGTAGAAAAAAGCATTTTTAACCAAAGAATAAAGGCAATTTATCATGTTGTTTTTCAGTCGTGTCTGACTCTTTGTGACCCCTTTTTGGGGTTTTCTTGGCAAAGATACTAGAGTGGCTTGCTATTTCCTTCCACAGTTCTTTTTTTATAGAAGAAGAAACTGAGGCAAACAGGGTTAAGTGATTTGCCCAAGGTCATATAGCTAATAAGTATCTGAGGCCACATTTGAACTCAGATCTTCCTGACTCCAGAACTTTATACACTGGGCCACATAGCAAACTCAAAAAGCAATTACAAAAGACCAACCAGATAAGTTTAATTACATAAAACTGAAAAGGTTCTGCACGAATTTAATGCACCTAAGTGGTTCAATATGAAAAAAAATTTGTATCAAATTTATTTAATAAAGATTTGGCATGAAAACTTTACAAACAATTAATATATATACTATATATAAATGTGTATATGTGTGTGTGTATATACACATATATATATATATATATACAGAGCCAAAGGCCATTCCCCAATAGATAAGTGGCAAAAGTTTATGAATAATTTTTTCCAAAAAATTGCAAACTATTAACAAGCAAATGAAAGAATGCTCTAAATCACTAATTATAAAAGAAATGCAAATTTAAGCAACCCAGATGTTCACTTCATATGCTGCAAATTGACAAAGATGACAAAAGATGGGAATAGTCAATGTTGGAGTAGTCATAGAGGATAGGCAGAATAGTGCATTACTGGTTGAGATGTGAATCAGTATAGCCATTTTAGAAAGCAATTTGGAATTTCGCAAATAAAATGTCCCTATATACACCAAAATATTTCTAACAGCACATTTTGTAATAGCAAGGAATTAGAAACAAAATAGATGTCCAGAGGGATAACCATACAAGTTATGATGCATGGAATATTAGTGTGTTATAGGAAATGACCAATATGGTGAATATAGAAAAGCATGGAAAGATTTATATGAACTGAAGAAGAGTGAAGTAAGTAGACCCAAGAAAACAATACGCACAAGGACTGCAACAATGTAAATGGAAAGAACCAGAAAAAATCAAAAGGGAATGTCTCCAAAAAACAGACATGAGAAGACACCCACACTCCTATGTAAAAGTGGGAAGTTGAAGAATATGGTATGGTACACTGAACATCTTTTCAGATTTTTTTTAAGTTTTAGATTTTTAAATATAGCGATGACTTCGGTTGACTTTTCCCCCTTCTCTGTCTTTAAAAATGTTATTTATAACATATAACATGACCTGGCTCTGGGAAAGGGAAGAAAAAAATAGTTGGGGAAATTTTGATGATGTAAAAAAAAAAATGGGTTGGTTAGGTGGTACAATGGATAGAGTGCTAACCCTGAAGTCAGGAGGACCTGCATCATTTAACCTTGTTTGCCTTAATTTCCTCATGTGTAAAATGAGCTGGAGAAAGAAATGGCAAATCATTTTATTATCTTTGCCAAGAAAACTCCAGATGGGGTCATGGAGGGTAGGACACCACTGAAATGACTAAACAACAACAACAAAAAACACATCAGTAAAATTTATAAAAATTACTCTAAGTGCTTGTTTGTATTGAGTACTATAGCATATTTTTTATATGCACAACACTAAACATTTATTAAGCGTCCACCATATACAAGTACTGTTCTTACTGCTAGGAATAAGAAGAAAGACAAAATAGTCCCTGCCCTCAAGGAGCTCAAAATCTAATTAAGAGATAACATGAAAACAACTATGTACAAGCAAGATAGATATAGGATAAATTGGAGGTAATCTCAAAGGAAGGGCACCAGCATCAAGATAGACCAGAAAATACTCTTACAGAAGGTGGGACTTTGGAAGCCAGGAGGCAGTGATGAAGGAGGACTATTCCAGGCACAGGGGAGAGCCAATAAAAATTCAAAGTCTCAGGGAGGCTGGTGTCAATGATCACAGAGTGTGTGGAGAAGCTTAATGTGTACAAAGACTTGAAAGGAAGAGGCTAGGTTCGATGGAGTCAAACAAGGAATTTTATATTTGATCCTAGAAGTAATAGGGAGCAACTAAAGTTTATTGAATATGAGGGTGACATAGTCAGACTCGCACTTTAAAAAAAGATCACTTTGGCAGTTGAATGGAGGATGGACTGGAGTGAAGGGAAACTTGAGGTGAGGAGACCAGCTAGGAGGCTCTTAAAATAGTCTAAGTGTGGGGTAGTCAGAAGCAAACACTTCTGAAAAGGGACAGGGTCAAAGAGAAAATAGAAAAAAATGGGGGGTGGGATAGGATGGAGGGAAATATAGTATTTCACAACATGACTACTATGGAAATATTTTGCATAATTACACATGTATAGCCTATATTGAATTGCTTGTCTTTCCAGTGGGGTGTGAGTGAGGAGGGAAGAAGGGAAAGAATCTAGAACTCAAAGTTTTAAAAACAAATGTTAAAAAATTATTGTTACACGCAATCAGGAAATAAGAAATACAGGCAATGGGGTATAGAAATCCATCTTGCCCTCCAAGAAAGTAAGGGGGAAAGGAAAAAGGGGGGAATAGGAGGGGATATATGGGAGGGCAGACTAGGGGAAGGAGTAATCAGTATTCTTGCCATCTTTGGGTGAGGGTAGGGGAGAGATGGGGAGAAAATTTGGAACTCGAAATCTTGTAGAAATGATTGTTGAAAAATAAAAATAAATTCTGGAATAAAAATAAATAAATACTGGCTCAATACAGAAAGTGAAATGAAAAAAAAATAGTTCAACTGTGAGGTAGTAAGGGTCTGTATCTGGGTGGTAGTCATACCAGAGGAAAGAAGGGAGCACATATAAGAGATACTAGGAAGGCAGAACAAATGGGACTTGACAACACTTTAAGGTTCACAAAACACAGGAGACACATGAGATAGTAAGTACAATTATTGTTATTCCCACTTTAGAGATTAGAAAACCAAATAAATGAGAGCCATGGATATAAAATCTTGCCCATTAACAGACTCCCTAAAAATGAGGATGGAACCAAATAGAAATTAATGACTCTCAGAGATGTTAATTCTTTTTTTTTTTTTTGGAGGGCAGTTGGGGTTAAGTGACTTGCCCAAAGTCACACGGCTAGTTTTTGTGTTAAGTGTCTAAGACCGGATTTGAACTCAGGTCCTCCTGACTCCAGGGCTGGTGCTCTATTTACTGCACCACCTAGCCACCCCAGAATTGTCAATTCTTAAAACAAAGCCAAAAGACTGAGAAAAAGAGAGATATAAAATATTTTATATAAAAAACAGCTGACCTGGAAAACAGATCAAGGAGAGACAATTTAAGAAGCATAAAATTACCTGAAATTCATGATGGAAAAAAGAACCTGGATATCATATTTCAAAAAGTCATTAAAGAAAATTGCACAGATATTAGAATAAGAAAATAATGTGAAAATAGAAACATACACCAATCATATCCTGAAAGAAACTCCAAAATGAGAAAAGGTAGTCAATTGTGAAAGATGGTCTATAAGTAGTTTTAGGTTTTGAAGATGTTTTAAGAAATAAGAAAAGGAAAGAAGGAAGGAAGGGAAGAAGATACATTAAGAGAAAATGGAAGAAAAGATCAAAGAACTTGTTAACATACATAAGCATGCTGTGCAAATAGAATTATATGCAAATACAGATGGGTGAAGAGCGTTGAGAATCATTTAAACTTCACTTTTCATTTCACTAAAGTGGTCAAAAGAAGACAGAACAGGCACACACCCAGACTGTTGGAGAAAAACATTCAACTCAACAGGTATAGAGCCAGGAATGAGAAGAAGAGGAAAGGAGAACATAAGAGAAGAGATAAATTCGTGGAGGAATTAATCTTAAACACAAGGTTAATCTTAAAATAAATCATAAACTTAGAGGAAAATAATTAATAGGTTAAAAGGAAAAAAAGAAATGGTAATACTTTGAGAGGGAGGAGCACAGACAAGAAAAAATCTAAGTGAATAAGATGAAGAAAAACCTGTAATTAACTATTATAACCATAAAAGTGAACAGTGTGAACTCATCTATAAAATGTAAGAAGTCAGCTAAACACATTAGAAAGCAAAATCCAATAATATCATTATTTATGAGAAACACACTTGAAGCATAAAGATTCACAGTTAAAATATAATAAAATAAAATTAAAATCTATTCTGCCTCAGGTGAACACAGAAAAGCAGGTGTAATAATTATGATTTCAGATGAGGCAAAAGCAAAAATGGCCTTAATGTAAAAGAGATAAAGAGGGAACCTAAATTTTGCTGAAAGGTAATATAGACAATGATTTCATTTCAGTACTTAACATATATGCATTCAATGGTGCAACTCTCAATACTTAAAGATAAAATTAAATTAATAACAAGGAAAAAGAGACAGCAAAATTATAATAGTGGGGGACCTCAATTTACTCCTATAAATCCTAGATAAATCAACAACAACAAAAAAAATTCACTGGTACAGAGAACTCCCGGATGAGAAAGCTTGTTTTGCCAATGTATGTCAGCACCTTCTATTTGGTTTATAATCTTAGTATACCTACAAGTTAAGTGACTTATTTAGCATCACAAAGCCAATGTTTCAAAAGAGGGAAGGTCTTCCTGGCTGTGAGGGCAGCTCTCTATCCACTATACAATTACTTATTAAATTAAATACTAGAAAGAACATCCAAACAGGGTGTTTATAGATTTTTTACCATCTATGAAAAGATTTGGCAACTCCATGGAAACTTCTAATTGACTATGATTCCATCAACAGGGTATGTTAAGTGTTTCCAGGAATTCACTTGAAAGAAATGGTATATTCTCCACACACCATGAGACTGACATTGAATTTCTTCAAAGAGAAAAAACTAAGTCATGGTTCCTGACTCACTGTCAGATTTATCTGCTCCTGTCTGCCTCTTTCTGGGTGGAATTATTTATTCTATTGTTTGATTTTAAAATAGGGTGTTACATATGCAATTTTCAGTGATGGATGATTTTTTAAAAAAGTTTTAACTTCTAAAAATAAATATCAGCTTTCTTGTATAACATCTGTTATTCTACCTAGTTCCCACCCCAATACTCTCCCATATCAATTTTTTGGAGAAAGAATGATTCAAATAATCATATTTAAGTATTTCATCATACATATATTTTTCTCTGCCTTCACTAGGCTCTAGCCTAAAAGGTAAGCAGTAACAGAAGTGTTCTTAAGAACAAGATTTGACTACTGTTTACACCTCTTCTCTGGACTTTATAAAGTTCCAAAGTTTAGTCAGAAAGGATGATTATTTTGCTGGGTATCTTGAATTTCTCTCTATCTACAAAGACAACTAGGATATTTACTCTCATTATACCTCCTTTACTTTCAGTTCTCTTTTCCCCCTCCAATAACATTACAAAGTATATGTATCTGATGGGGAGGGGTATTATGCAAATAAATATAGTTTATATTGACATAAAAGCAAGAGAGAAGTTGCACGGCATAGTGGAAAGCTTTGGAGTCAGGGTGGCCTAGGTTCAAGACTCACCTTTGACACATACTAGATGTTACCCTGATGCAATTACTTAACGTCTCAATGGCCCAGGTAACTCTCTAAGACTATAAAGTGGTGGCTAGGTGTCAATCAGCATTGGTAAACCAAGTTACCTCACTAGAAGTTCTATACATCAATGGAATCACAGCTTGTTCAAATAATGGTAATGACAACAACATTAACAAAATGAAATATTAATGAGCAGGAAATATAAGGGAGTTCAGCAGGGTTAACAGTACAAAACCCTTTAGTAAAGGGATAGGCAAAGCTTTTGGAGCTATCAAAAATGTAGACTTGCAGAAATAATAAATATTTAATCAGAGGCTGCCTACCATTCAATATTTCTTATTCCTTCTTTGTCGCTTTTAGAAGGTCCTACAGTGTTAGCTTAATTTAAATGCCTTAAATGATAGGTTTCTGACATTTTTCGTGTCATGGATTCTTTTGGCAAGCTGGTGAAGTCTATTTACCCTTTCTCACAATGATGTTAATATAAAGAATTATAAAGGAAACCAATTATATTGAAATATGGTTATCAAGAAGAGTAAGAGGAAGCATTTTAGCCTAGTCCACCCTTCACACCCAAACCTCCTAGGCAAAGATCTAGAGCAGTGGTGTCAAACTCAAATAGAAACACATACCTGTGGGCTACATATTGATTTAAACTACAAATTAATACTATCTGTATCACACCATATTTTTATTTATTTTATTAAATATATCCCAATTGTTTTTTATTCTGGTTCTGGCCACACTGGGGAGTTTTGCAGGCTCTGAACTGGGCATCTCTTAAGAGAATATATCAGAATAAATTCTGATCAAGAAAGCCAAGAAGTCACAGGAAGTCATTTTTCCAATCCAGACTGACTTAAGGAGATGGGCAGAGAGCATAAAGGGGATAGGATTTAGCCAGAAGTGCCCATGTAGGGGTTTAGTAAAGGGTATTTCAGTGCTCAGGGGTGAGAAGAAGGTCAAGGCAGGGCACCAGGGCAAGGCACACCAGGGCAAAAAGAGATCCAAGAGATTTCTGAGTAAGCACTGGTTATAGGAATGGGTGCCATCTGTTAGGTCTGTTACCCCTTACCTAGTTCTTGGTAGGTGATAGTTTAGGGTGGAGAAGAGCTGTTGCAAGCATTGGTCATAGCTATGGATGGAGCATGGAGCTGGAAATCAAATGGAAGTTATGTAGCTCTGATCCCAGAAGGCAAGGCATCCTAAACCAAAGTGGAGTCAACGGTTTGGTGGTTCTGAACCTGCAAAGCCTCCCAGTAGGCCAATAGTGGTTGAGTCAAACAGCATACTTAAACTCTCAACATAAAAAAGACAACAGGTCCAATCTTGATTCAGGAACATGCAGAACTGAGACTTGGAGAGCAGTGAACAGAACTCTCCTTGAATCACACCACATTGGGGGCACTGAAAGCATGTAATGAAAGCATGTTAAAGCAGCAGAAGGATATAAGAGGACAGATGCCCAGGTCAGACATCTTCCCACAGAAGTACACAGAGCCCAGTACTAATAAAAGTCTAGAATCAAGAAATAGGCTGGAAGAATAAGTAAACAAACAAACAAAGAATCTGACTATAGAGAGCTATTATGGTAAGATGGAAAAGTTCAAGACACAGAGAAGAAAAGAATAACTTGAAAAGTTATTTAAGGCAAAGTCTTAAGGAAAAATTCATCTTGGACACAAATTCAACAAGAATTCCCAGAAGAATTATAGTGAGAATTTTAAAAAGAACTAAAAAATATATTAAAAACCAAAATATATTTTTAAAAATATTTAAAAACCAATTTAAAAAACCTCAAATAGGAAAGAATGAGAAAAGATAAAAGGGTTAAGGAAGAAAAGTATGAAAATATTAAAAAGAGAATTATCAGCTTGGAAAATAGGTACAAAGCCTTACCTGAAAATTGAAAACTGGAATTGTTGAAATGGAAGCTAATGACTCCATGAAACATCACAAAACAATAAAACAAAGTCAAAAGAATAAAAAAAAGCAAAAATATGAAATATCTCATATGAAAATCAACTAACTTGAAAATAGATCAAGGAGAGATAATTAAAGAGTTAATGAACTACCTGAAAGTCATGAACAAAAAAAGAGCCTACATATCATATTTTAAGAAATCATATAAGCAAACTGTCCAAATATATTAGAACTAAAGGGCAAAGTAGAAATTGAAAAACTTTTCCAATCATTTCCTAAAAAAGAAACAAAACCCAAAATGAAAAATGTCCAGGAATAAGTTAGCCAAAATCAAGAGTAACTAGGTGAAAGAAAGAATATTGCAAGCAGCCAAATAGAAAGAATTCAAGTATTGAGGAACCACAGTCAGCAACACATAAGATTTTTAGTAGTTAGCACCATAAAGAAACAGAGAATTTGGAATACGACAATGAAGAAGGCAAAGGATCTAGGTTTACAAATAAGAATAATCTATCCAGCTAATCCTGCAGGGGGAGATAGATTTTTAATGAAATAAGAGGATTTCCCATCACTCCTGGGGGGAAAAAAATGCTAAGTAGAAAATGACATGTGTTAAACACAGGAGTCAAGAGAAACATAAAAAAGCAAACAACTGTGAAATTATAAGGGACTAAAAGAGATGAAACTGCATTCTTATATGGGAAGATAATATATTTAACCCCTCAGAACTTTATCATCACCAAAGGTCTCAGAGGTAATCTAATTAGAGGGCCTAGGTGTGACTACTATATTTGGGTTATCTCAAAAGAAAAGTGGAAAGATGAGGAATAATACCTTTGAGGAAGGGAAAGGGAAGGGAAGAATGGGGAAAATTATCTCACATAAATGGAATGCCCAAAAAGTTTATAAGGAGGGGACAGTAGGGGGAGAGTGACATTTAAACTTCAGTTTCATCTGGTTTGGACATAGCTAATGTGAGAATTTGTTTTACATGGCTATACATATTGTAATGGGTTTTGTTTTTCTTGCCTTCACAATAGGTAGGGGAAGCTTTGAGGGGAAGGAGGGAATTTGGAACTGAAAAATGATACAAAACTGAATTTAAAGCAGAAAACAAAATGTGGTTATCAAAATATTTTTTAAAAAACAAGTTCACAGATCCCAGATCATGAACTTCTCCCTTAGATCAACACAAGAGTTAGTGTTCATAATGCATGTCAGATTTAGGCATCAGCTTCTGAATCTGGAAATGTCTCATCATGAGTCCTGAGAATGTAGGAATTTTGGCTCATCTGCATTTTTTGTTATGAGCTAAGCTAAAAAATTAGGAGTACAACATTTAAAGTTTCTATTTTTTCTTCAATACAAAGCATCTTGCAGAGAGTGAAAAGGGAGAAAAGTCTATTCTGTAAGTAAATTCAGGTGGGAAATTGAAATTCCTTGATCAAACCAAGAAAATTTAAAAAATAAGAATATTCTGTCACCCTATTTTCTATATCACCCATTTTAGTGTCAAATATTATTTCATGACCCCAAAAGGCAGATTTTGTTTCTCCTGTCTGTCAAAAAGTCCCATGTAAGCAAATGTTAACCTTCTTTATTGGTCTTGTGAAAGCATAGGTTTTAGGTTTTAAACATCACTCTGATACTTGATAAAGCTGATGTGGTTTTTGAATGACTTTCATATCACTGTAATCAATGTTACTTTTCTGGTAACTGCTGGAATATACTACCCAAAAGCTCGCTAATTTCATAAAGTCCTTTTTCTCCCCTCAAAGATACAGGAATAACTTTGGTGTATACATTCCAGTCCATTCTGACCCATCCCAAACACCTGCTTGACTTACAGATTTAGAAGTATGGTATGATAGAGAGAGCACTCTACTGAAAGAACTGGCAAATCTGATTACTTGAATGATGTCAGTAATCTTTGCAAGGTCATGAAGAACGAATAAGGTATAGCAGGACTAGATAATAGTAAATGACCAGTATGGAAAGCTGACTTCAATTCCTAGCAAAAGTCTAGAACACATTTGTGATAAGAGCATGATCCAAAACTCAACCTTTATGCAAATTAGGCTAATTTTTCAGTAAAAAGCATCCTCAGGATTTGATTGGCTCAGGGTTAGGCTACAAGCTCAAACTATTAACATCAAAAGCCATGGGGCCCTCCAAGCATGCTTAGAGGCTTAGAAAACAATTGGCAATGCAGATCGGGGATGGACCTTCATTTATCTAAATCAGTTCAGGGTACCCTCAAAGCATAATTGTTGAAAATCTTCCTACTATGGTTAAGTAAATCCTCCTCTGAATGACATGTAAAATGAAAATGTAAATATTTCATTTCATTCTAACATAAACTACCAAGAAATTAGCCTGAGTCAGACTGAGTCCAGAACAACATTAAAATGATAGTTTTTGAGCATCTAAAAATGGAAGCTGTGACTATTAAATGCTAGCAACACTTCATCAATAACAATCCATGTAAGAGTAATGTAATTTCCTTTTTTTCTTTCCCCAAACTAGATTGGTAAAACAGCATCCCATGGTAGATAGTCTCACAGTAAGAACCACCTTGGCTCAACTCCTACCTCAAAAATACACTAGTGCCAAAACAAGCCCAGTACCTATATGAACACAACTACAAAACACTTTTCACACAAATAAAATCAGATCTAACTAACTGGAAAAACATCAATTGCTCATGGCTGGGTCAAGTTAATATAATAAAAATGACAATTTTACCTAAATT
>JAQQSW010010249.1:0-13035 GCA_028646575.1 Pseudocheirus occidentalis | reverse complement strand
AAAAAGTAAAGTTTATTGAAAGATATGGGATAGACTTTTACAGAGCAAGTCTCTGCTAAGCTATCCTAAGGCGCTCTCATCTAGACCAAGTCTCTGCTAGGGCATTCTGTGGCTCTCTCACGTGAGAAATCTCTGCCAAGCCATTCCATGGCACTCTCACACAGATGAAGGGAAGATGGGGTCTTATATACAGAAGAGTCTAGGGGTGGTTCAGAGGAGGAGCTGGGGAAGGGTCTTCAGGAGGAGCCAATGAGGTCTGACTCCAGTAATGAGTTTGGGGAGGGACTTCAGGTAGAGTTAATGACAATCAGACTCGAAGAGGTTTCTCAGAGTATGTACCTCAAAAATTCAAGGAAAGCTCAAAAAGGGGGGGGTCCCAGAGCCTACACCTCATCAATACCAGCATAGCAAACTCCATTTATTCAGTGACAGATTGAGGCAAAACATTCACAGAACAGGGGAAATAAAAAAAACAGTGTAACTCATTCAATCCAAGTACTTCTCCACTCTTGGACAGTACATTCATTTAGTCAGTCAAAGTCTCTATTCTCAAATGGAAATTACTTTCCAATCATAAACAAAGTATATTCATTTGGTCAGTCAAAGAGCACATAAAGTCAAAAGTTTCCCAACCCCTGGATTACAACTGAATTACAATACCATCCATTAATGCCAAGCACTTTCTCAAAAAGGGCAGGAGAACACAAAAGGCCACCTACTCTTAAGCTACAACAAGGTTAAGATAACATCTCAGCATTGAAAACTCAAGGAAAAGTCCTTCCTTCGTCTTGACAGGAGGCAAGTTCTCAGCAATCTCTGTTCCTGAGGAGACAAAGCCTAAAAACGCCACAATATATGTTACTAGCGTCCTCATTAATTCACTCTCTGCCTGCAGAACAGTCCCAGAACCCCTGAAAACATCAGCAAGACCCTCTTCCAGAATTTCTGTAAACACACAACAAGAAAATCCTCCTTCAGGGCTTCTGAACCAACAGTAAGTTTCCAGGACCTGTGCAATAATAGCACTGTCCTTCACCAGCAGACAAATTTGGCAAAACAACATCAAAACAGACAGACAAAATATTGGCATCATAGCCATACCTCCTCAGTTCTTGGCTGCTCCAGGTGGCAGTTCTCAAAAGTCCTGGGCAGCTCCAACTGGCCCTCAGCAGTCTTTCTCTCAGCAACTCTGGCCCCCAACAATTCTCCTGTCTCTCTGTGCCTCTATGATACTGCTCTCCAAAAGTCCTTGTGGCCTCCTCTACTTGGGCCTTCTCTCTGCTTGGGCTTCTCTCTAAATCCATGGCACCAACTCCTCCCAGGTCAGCCGTCTCTCTTCACATCAACAAGTCCATTCCACAAGTGGGATTCACAAGCTCCTGAAAACCAAGACAATACAGGGGAATCTTTAAATTCCATTACCATTAGAACATCTTAAACTTAATATGTCCAAAACTGAACTCATGATTTGCCATCACATCTCCCCCCTCCAATTCTTCCTTCTTCCTAATTTCTCCATCCCAGGCTCAAAAAACCCAGTTGTCTTTCTCATCTGCCATATACAATCTATTTCCAAGGCCTGTTGATTTGACCTTTGTAACATCTTTGGCATACAAGCCTTTCTCTCCTTTGACACTACCACCACCCTAATGTAGCAGTCATTACTTCACCCCTGTACTATTGCAATAGTTTGCTGGTTGGTTTCCCTGCCTCGAGCCTCTCCCCGCTTCGATCTATCCTCCATTCAGCCGTCAAAATGATCTTCTTATAAATGCAGATTTGACCATGTCCTTCTGTTTTCAATAAACTCTAGCAGCTTCCTATCACATATAAAATCCTCTGTTTGGTGTTCAATGTTCATAAGCTCCCCCATCCCAACCTTTCCAGTCATCTTAGACCTTATATCACACAACATACTTTTGGATCCAGTGACACTGACTGACTTCCTTACTGTTTCTCCCACAGGACACTCTTTCTTGATCTGGGCATTTTCACTGGCTGTCTTTCCAGGTTGAAATTTCCTCCCTCATCATCTCTGGCCACTGACTTCCCTTAAGTCCCAGCTAAAATACTACCTTCTACAGGAAGTCTTTTCTACAGGAAGTGCCTTCCTTCTGTTGATAATTTCCAGTTTACCCTATATATAGTGTGTTTGTACATAGTTGTTTGCATGTTTTCTCCCCATTAGAACATGGTCTTTTATCTTTCTTTTTATCCCCAGCACTTGGCACAGTGGCTGGCACATAATAGTGCTTAATAAATGTCTACTGACTGGTGATTATTCCTTCTCTCTCGTTTCCTGAATCACAGGGACTGCAGACTCCTTCCAGATTTATTTGCAATCATTACTCAGCAAACTCTCTTTTGGAATTGCAGCCCTCAAAGTCTATCAATCTCTTCAGGTTCCTGTTGTCATGATCTAATGACCTCTAAGTCACCCTCCTACCTTTCTGAGTGACCTTAGCATCATATTAATAATATCCCCTTCTCTCCAACCTTTGCTATAATTTTTGGTGACTTCAATGTAAATATTGAAGATATTTCTTATCACTCTGGGCTTTCAGTTTATCAGTCTTCTCAACTCTCCATCACTGCTAATTCCACCCTACTGTAGGGGTGTTCCCATCTTAGACTTCACTATCACCTCCAAATGCTCTCCCTGTTGATCCTAAATGCTAGAATTCCACCAGAATCTCCTGCTCTTTCCAATTTTCCACTATTCCGCTCTTTTGGAACCTGCTCTTCGTCTTCATCATTTGCTCATCTTCTGTTCTCCCCTTCTGTATTCTTATTCCATAACTCCTTTCCCAGCTTTATCTTATTTCTTTCCAAACATTGACCCATTGCTACCTTGATCTTCAGTGGTCCTCTCTCCTTCACCTTTCACTAATCTCTATGTCTGGGTCACTCCTACCATCTGACTTCTTTGCTTCTATTCCTAAGTCCCCAAATGCTTCTGACAGAAGTCAGGAGGCTGTTGGATCCCTAGAAATTGTAATTTGACCCATGGAAAATTCTTATAACACTTAATTGGTTCTTTGCCACTCCGTAGAAATCTTTTCTACATCTTTGATTGAATCAATATCATATTCTCCACAACAGTTCTTCCACACTTCCTCCTCTTTCCTTAAACCCATAACTCTATCCCCTAATCAGATAACCCTGCCTCCTAATTTACTGAGAAGATTAAGATGATACATTATGAGATCTTTCATTTCCTGTCTTCCATAAGGCATAGGTTTATAGATTTAGAACTGGGATCTCAGAGTCCATTTAGTTCAACTTCTTCATTTTACAGATGAGATAGTTGAGGTTATGTGACTTGTCCAAGGTCACACACATGGCAGAGTTGTGTTTTGAACCCCAGTCCTTAGAGTCTGAATCCGGCACTTGCTTCACTGCACTACCCTGCCTCTGCATCTTTAATAATCCTTCCTCCTTTGTACCAGTCTCTGAGGATGAAGCAGTCCTCCTCTTCTACGGCTAACTCCTCCGTATCTACTCTTGATGTTTCCTTCTTGTCTTCTTCTAGACCAGCGGTTCTCAACCTTCCTAATGCTGACCCTTTAATACTCCTATGTGGGCGTATCTGCATGTGGATGGACCTGCCTGGAGACAGAGGAGGGGTGTCTCGGTTCCTAAGACCATCAGAAATATGTGTTTTCCTATGGTCTTAGGCGACCCCTGTGACCCCTGTGAAAGGGTTATTTGACCCCCAAAGGGGTCATTACCCATAGGTTGAGAACCATAATTCTAGACCTTTAGACCTTCTAGATTTTATTTCACTCATCATCACCCCTCCTCTTTCCTGTTGCTTACTATCATGCTCAAATGCCTCTTATTAAAGAACAAAAACCAAAACCCCAAATTAAGTGCTTTCTTCAACCTTGATGTCCCCTTAAGTTTTTGTCCTATTCCTCTCCTCACCCAGTTGGTTGTTGTTCTTTGTTTTCTCAAAGAGCACCAAAATGACATCACTATGTTAGAGTCAAGTTATAATGCATCTGCCTATGGCTGATCAGACCAATAAGAACTCAGAATGCTCCACCACAGGTCGGCCACAAATAGTCAACATGAATATTTTTTGGGGGAGGATTCTCTAAATTTGTGCATCTTGCATTTTTTTTGAGCTACTTCAATTCTGCTTTGCTCTCAGAGCACAGCCCTTTCTCTGATAAGGGCACACCATGCTGGGTGGTCCTGTGCCAGTCTTTCCCACATCACACAATCAAATCCAAAGTTCTTCAGAGAGACCTTGAGAATGTCCTTGTATAGCCTCTTCTGACCACTATGTGAGTGCTTGCCTGGTGTGAGTTCTCCATAAGACAGTCTTTTAGGCAAGTGTATGTTTGGCATTCGAACAACGTGGCCAGCACATTGGAGTGGTGCTCTCTGTAGTAAAGTCTGAATGCTTGCCATGGATAGTTTCTGCTGCTACTTCCTTTTTTTGAAACCTTTTGTTTTTTCATCACCTAAATTTCCCATTGTCCCCAGCTGCCTCCTAGAGAGTCATTCTTTATGAGAAGGAATTTTTAAAAAGGAACGAAAAAAGTCTCTTGTTACAGGTAGTTTTCTACACTTATGGTGCCCTATCTCTGCAAACAAAGTGGTGGGCTGCATCTTCTTTGGGACCAGCCTTGGTTATTATCATTTTGTAGCATTCAGTTCTGATTGTTTTGTGTTGTTCTTTCCATTTCATATGTTGTATTCATTGTGTATATTACTTTCCTGGTTCTGTTTACTTCATTTTGAATCAGTTCATGTAAGTCAGTTGGTACTTCACTATTGTCATTATAGTCAATTCCATTACATTCATCTACCACAACTTGTTTGGGAAGTCAAATTACAAGAAGCTGAGGAGTAAGTGGATGATGAGAAAGTAGGTACATGTTCCCTTTGACCCGGAGATTCCACTGCAAGGCATATACCCCAAGCCAGCCAATGACAAAAAGAAAGGATGTGGGTGTATGTATATATAAATACACACATATATATATATATATATGTATGTATATGCATATGCATATGTGTGCATGTGCATGTGCGTGTGTGTGTGTGTGTGTATGTGTGTATACACCAAAATATTTATAGCAGTACTTTTTGTGGTAGCAAAGAACTGGAAACAATGTAAATATCTATCTTTTGATTGAGGACCAAGAATGAGGATTGGGAAAGAGACATGAGATTTGGCGATTGTTAATTTTCCACAGCTACTTTTTAATTCATTCTCCAGACATTTCTTGACCTGAAGCCTTGCTTTCTGGACCAGAGTCCATGCTCTGGAGATTTTACCCTTTTACTTTTAGAGGTTCTGGCCTAGAGCCTTGCTCTCCAGATTGGTCAAGTCATTGGTTACTTTGGTGAGAGCCATTTCAGTTGAGGCATTAGATGGGAAGCCATATGGCAAAAGGCTGAAGAGCAGAAGCTTTCTTCATTTACTTCATTATTTACTTATCTTCTGTCCTCCCCTTCTGTATTCTTATTCCATAACTCCTTTCCCAGCTTTATCTTATTTCTTTCAAAATATTGACCCATTGCTACCTTGATCTTCAGTGGTTCTCCAGTCCTTCAAGGTAGGTAGGGTCCCCCAAGGCATGTCTATTACAAATCCCTTTCCTTTTTTTTTTTTTGAGATTACTGACCTAGGTGAGGCTGGCAGTACTCACATGTAGTCCTTGCTATGGGGGCATCTTTGGTTGGCAGATCTCTTCAGTCAGGGAGTTCTGAGTTACAGTAAGGCTAAGGGTATCTTCACAAAGTCTAGCACTAATATGGTGACCCTCCAGGGAGGCCATCCTGGAAGGAAAAATGGAACAGATTATAAAAAAAAAATGATCAGCATTGAGATTCTGCCTGTGAGTGAGAGAAGACAAGTGTCAGATTTCAATCAAATATTCAATTATGGAACCTCAGAGATGGAGGAAAACTGAGAAACTGATCCCCTCCACATCTCTTAACAAATGATCAGTCAGCCTCAGTTCAGGGAGCTCTATTTAGGGCTACCTACTCAGAGGCTTCCATTTTCTTCTTCAACTGCTTTTAAACAAATGTGCCTGAGGTCCTAGCTTCATTGCGGCAGCAGAGCATATTAAAACTTTTACAATAAACAGGCAAAGTCTTGGTGTGTGAATATGGCCCTGCAGGGTTAGAGTCGGCACTTTTAGCCCCTGGGCATCAAAACTCCTCCCAGTGCAGGGACCCAAGTGTGCTCTTTAACAACTCCCTTGTTGTTGTTCTTGTTGCTCCCACTTGTCTTTGGTGCTGCAACAAATCGAGAATTACAGTCTTACTGAGAAATAAAGGAATGTTGCCCTCAAAAAGTTTCAGTTGTTTTACTGAGACTCAAAACTGGAAAAGTGCAATTTCATGATATAGTGGAAAGAGCTCTGGCCTGCTTCAAGTCACCTGAGTTTGGCTCTCATTTTGTCATTGAACTGTTTGGGAAAGTCATGAGTGGAATGATTATTAATAATTAATGATTTGGGGAGATTCAGAGTTACCTCTTTTCTCTATCCCCATTTCAAGACATCAGTTTCTGAAGTCTGAGCTAGCCTTCTCCTCCATCTGACCCAACCTTACAAGGATTCTCTAGTTGGTGGTGAATTCCATTGACTCAAGCTTGTGTGGAGACAGATCCTTTTGTCTAAATTGCCCAAGGCTGGGAATAGTCTGGGTATAAAGATTGTCCCTCTGTCCAAGGGTGACTGACGCAACTCTTTGCTCCTCTTTGGAGTAAGCCCACTTCTCTTTGTAAAGTCTAACTTTCATTGATTGTTATCTTGTCAGAATTGATTGCCATCCTTTTGAACACTCCCCTTCCAAAAGGACATAAAAACTGTGAGCCCACCTGCCATGACTGGTTTTGGTCTAAGTGACTTACCCAGGGTTACACTGTTGGTAAATGTCTGAGGCCAGATTTGAACTCAGGAAGATGAGTTTTCCTGACTTCAGGTCCCGTTTACTTTCCACTGTGGCATCTAGTTGCCCGATGATTAAAATGAGCATCATTGGATTTAATAATAATTGTATGCTAGCTCAATGCAGAGCTCAGCTTTAAGATTTGCCAAAAACTTTAGATATATCTCATTTGACCCTTACAACAACCCTGGGAGGTGGGTGTTATTATCATCCCCATTTTACAGATGAGACAACTGAGGCCTCACAAGGTTAATTGACTTGACATGGGGCATCCCACAGCTGAGAAATGTTTGAGGCAGGTTGTGACTGTCCTGACTCTAAGTCCAGTGCTCTGTGTCCTATATCCCTTGGCTGCTGACATTTAGAACTCTAAGGAATCTTAGAGATTGTAGAATCACAGACTGAGAGTTAGAAGAAAAGGGAGGGGCGAATAGAAGAGCATTTGTTAAGCACTCATTAGTGCCAGGAACTTTGCAAACATCTTATCTGATCCTTACCACAGATGGGGGAGGTAGGTGCTGTTGTCATCCCCCTTTCACACTCAGGGAAACTGAGACTAAAGGAGGCTAAATAACTTGCCCAGTGTCACAAATGTCTGAGGTTGATTTGGATTCAGGTCTTTCTGGGTCTAGAGCCTTGCTCTCCAGATTGGTCAAGTCATTGGTTACTTTGGTGAGAGCCATTTCAGTTGAGGCATTAGATGGGAAGCCATATGGCAAAAAGCTGAAGAGCATGTGAGGTCAAGACTCCCCCCCCTCCCCCCGGGGAATAAACTGATGTCCAGAGAGATGAAGGGACCTTTCCAAGGCCATACAACTAATTGAGTCAAGATTTGAACCCAGGCTTTAAATATAGTCATTTTTCTACTATACTTTGTGATCTTATTACAAAGGTTCTCTAAAGTTTGTTCTGACTTCAAAATACTGTAATTCTGTGAAGTATATTAAGCTGCAATATCAATTTTTTAGGGGGAGAGCATCTATTAAATATTATAAATTGGAAAACTAAAATGTGAGTGATGTTTAGAAAAGAGGAAAAGGAGAAATTTTTGACCTTTCTTCTTTTTTGGGAAATGAAAAAGAAAATTGTGTGTGGGAAGCAATGGGAAGTACAGGAAGGGGACAGGATAAGGTTTTAGACACCTCGTTGTTCGAAGCTTCACCTGCTTTCTGCTATGATCAAGGTAGGGTGCCCTGTAAGTCCTGGCACAGGACCAGACAAGGACAAGTTGGGGTTCAAGTTTTTGTAAGTCCTAGGAGGGAAGAGAGCTGGGGCCAGTCATCAAAAATGGTCCCACCTGCCTAGGTGAAGATGGGTTTACTTTGGCTGCCCTGCTGCTGCCTGGCCACAATGCAGAGTTCAGCAAAGAGGGAACAGAAGGAATCATATCCTAGTAGCAGAAAGAGGTTTTATAAAGCATTGGCATTATAATAGTGGAATAGTAAGGGCATCACAAATAATTACCTATATAGGCTATTTTCCTCCCCCTAGGGAATTTGAAGAGGGTTTCTCTTTTAAAACTCATTCTGTTTAAAATTTTCTTTTCCTTCTCTAGGGCTGCCTGTATTAGGAGTCTGGAACCTTCAAGGTCAGGGTTATCCAGTAATAGCCCCAAGACCATAAAGTGGTGAAAGGTCCTCTAGAAGGCCTTAGGACCTTGTCACCAAGTAGTGCTATATTGTAGGAACACTACCTCCCCCACATAGTTTTTCCATTCAAAGGTACTGCAAGTACCTCTAGAGTACTACAGTACCTCAGTTTTCTCATCTCTAAAATGGGGATAATAAATACTAAAGTACTTATAGACTTCATTGGTCCAGGAATCTAAGGCCTATTAGGATCCTTAAAGTTGCTTCCTGGTGGCCTCAGGACAAAAGGAGGTTTAGAAGGAGTCACAGGCCTCAAGCTTCTGACCACAGAGCAACCATAGCAAATATGGATGAAGAGAAGGTGCACTTAACCTAATCAGCTCTATTGCCTTGTTAATTGTCAGATGGTCTGAGTGTCTCTTTTCATTCTAATTCCAAATCTGAACCTCTGGACAGGCCTGAATCAGACCAGGCCCACAACAATCTCATAGGGTATTGTGAAAGAAGTATTTAATAAACCTTAAGGAGATATATAAACATAAATACTGGCAAATTCCTCAGTCTTTACATTTCACAGGTACTGGTAGAAAGAACACTGGATTTGGCATTAGAAGACTGGAGTTTCAGTCTTAACTTTGCTACTCCCTGAATGATCTTGGGTAAGTCATCTATCCTCTATGGGCTTTAGTTTCTTTATATATAAAAGGAGGAGACTAGTTCAGATGATTTCTAAGCTCCTTCCAGATTTAGATCTGCAAGTATTAGGACTGGATTAATTGTTTTGTTTATTCATTTAGCTCTAGTCAGAAAAAACTTGATTACCTGCATTCATATCTTTTGGAAGTAAATTGGCCTTATACCGTTCTTAGAGCCTGGGCACATCCTGCCTCTCATATCTCTTTGCAAATGAGCCAGTTTTCTGCATAGTCACAGTGCCATACCTGTCCTCTGTCTAGTCTCCTTCAAGGGCTGTAGTCTTCTCTTTATGTTGCTCAAAACAGCTTCTTTCTTGTTGCTGATCACAAATCTTGCTCCAGCTTTATTTGATTTCTTCAGTGCTGTGAATGTTAGCTACTGTAATATCCACCTTTGATTGCACAAATAATTGCAGAGATAAAAGGTAACGCCCTTGGTTTGTGTGTAGAATCTGAAATGAACTTGTAAACGGGTATGTGGCTATTCATTCCTTTCCCCCACAGTGGGATTATTTCTGCTCCTTAGATAACAGCAGACAAAGAGAGGATGTGTTTTTGGAAGCTGTTAAATTACATACTTTAATGTGATCACAGTGTCTGCCGATTACAAATATTAGCTCTTTGAAGCTAAAACCTTCAAGACTGGTGATCAAGACCCGAATCAGCAATTGGCCACTCATTTGCATTGGGTGTTATTTCCCCCACAATCATGTGTTCCTAAGGAAGCTATTTCTTCTCTCTCTCTCTCTCTCTCTCTCTTCCTTTTCCCCAAGGCTTCCTCAATTACTTTTCGTTCAGGTTGACTTACCATTTTATTACGCCTAATGAAACTCAGACGGGAAATGGGCCAGCTTGGGTCAAGCTCCTCAGTTTCAGAAGGCAAAACTCTGAATACCAATACTCCTGGGGTTTGTATGCTCAAGTCATGTCAACCCGTATTTATTGGGTCTTTGTAGAGTTGCATTGCACTGAATTATGGTCTGCCCTGTGCTATATACTGGGGAGTGGGAAGGACAGGGGATGATATAAAAGAAATGAGAAGATTTCAATTTAATAAATATTGTGAATTAACTAACATTAGGTGCCCACTATGTGCAGTATGCTATGCTAGGTGCTTGTGATATAAGAATGAAAAATGACAGTATCTGCTCTTGAGGTCCTAATAATCAAATAAGGAAAATAGAGTACAGATATAAAGAAGTATAACTCCAAAGAGAATTTGATAGAGGCAAGTCAGGTAAGGTAAGCATTTATTAAACACTTACTATGTGCCAGACATTGTGCTAAACACTGGGGATAAAAAGTAAGACCAAAAAGAAAAACAGAAAGAAAAAGAAAAGCAAGAGAGAGCTCTAGATTTATTTTTGTAGGAAGAGATAATTTTTATCTGGCACCATGAGGAAAGGAATAGGTAGGGCTTGAGATGAGCCTGGAGAGAGGAAAAGAATTGGAAAAGATAGAGATGAAGGAGGAAGAGAGTTCAGACTTAGGGGATGTATGGTGATAGGAGAGGGAAGAACAAAAAAGAACTAGCACTCTAGTTTGGCTGATGTAGAGAACGCAAGAAGGGGAGCAGTAAGAAATGAAGCTGCCAAGGCAGAGAGGAGTTAAAATGGGAAAGGACCGAAATGCTGAGTTGGAGTTTGCA
Source organism: Pseudocheirus occidentalis (assembly GCA_028646575.1). NCBI lineage: Eukaryota > Metazoa > Chordata > Mammalia > Diprotodontia > Pseudocheiridae > Pseudocheirus > Pseudocheirus occidentalis. Next base: position 2,185 of record JAQQSW010010249.1, on the reverse strand, counting down.
TTTTGTCTCATCTTCTTAGGACTGGACCAATGAGACTGAATGGGGATAAATGTAGAGTCTCATCCTTGGGTTCAAGAAGCTGACTTCATTAGCACAACTTATTTGCTGAGATTATGACAAAGGATAAAAGGATGAATGAATACGGTGAGAGGTTTTAAGGTACAGAAGAAGGGCAAGGAGGGAACTCAAGATAAGAGGCCTCCGTTTTCTCTGTAAAGTGAGAGATGAAAACATATGCTGAGAAAGAGAGGCTTGAGGTGAAGTCAGGGTTTGAGGAGAGAGAAGAAGGGTTATAAGTCAATTAGAAGAATCCAGAAGTCAGGCTTAGAAAGTATATGGAGTCAATCAGAGATAAACAAAAAGATTGCTGTAAAGAGCAAAAGGCGGCTAGATGGCACCGTGCTTAGAGTGTTGGGCCTGGAGTCGGGAAGACTCATTTTCCTAAATTCAAATCTGGCCTCACACACCTACTCACACACTGGGCAAGTCACCTAACTCTGTTTGCCTTAGTTTCCTCATCTGTAAAATGATTCGGAGAAGGAAGTTTGCAAACCACTTTAGCATCAACCCCAAATGGGCTCACAAAGAGTTAGACATGACCGAAAAATGACTCAGAAAAAACAAACCAAACCAAAGGCTCAGAAGGAGTTAAATAGCAATCATTTGTAGTGGTTCCAACAACTTTTATTGATTCATAATCAAAAGAGTTTGATTTAAGTATCTACATAAGAAAAACTAAATGGATGAAGGATGATAAACAAATATATTATGGTATTCAGTTGAACAAAGAGCTCATAGAACTGGTACAAAAGTCTAGGACAGAAATTGCAGTTGGGCTTAGGACTGAATAGGGGCAGTAGAGCAGCCTGGGCTGCCATTGAGAAATTGTTCCATGCTTTTTGGAAATTAAAAATTTTAAATTATATTTTACTCCGAATTTAAACATCTAAAACAGAGTATTTCTATAGACACAGCAGAGCACAAAAGTAGGATTCTGTATAAAACCGTGAATCTCCACACAGGTCTTTTAATGATCCCAAGCTTCTCCCTAAAATAAAAGCCCTTAAAATTTTTTTATTATATATTTTAGCAATGATATTCTTTGTGTTATGCTTTGTGGTGATGAGTCACATTTACTACACTCTCTGAAGAATTTAAGCTGAGGGTCACTCTCAGCAAACGGGCAATGGGATGACACAGAGTAGGTATAAATGGGATGCACTATATTACAAATGAAAAATAATGCAGAAGTTGTCGTTGGAGAGATGCATGAATGGAAAAATAATAGGGACCAGTCATAGAGTGTGAAGGATAATCAGAGGACAGCCTCCATGCTTCTCTGGTGTCTATACAATGTGGAGATCCAGAGGATGGTTCCTGGTGGAGAATTTATGGGAGGACACAGACAAGATTTGTGCAGGGTTGATAGGTCTTCATGGATTGGAAGCTGCATCATTGGAAGGAGGACCCATAACCCACAACCTGTCACAGGTCCATCATATCACAGTGTGTGTGAAAAAGAGGTTTGTGTTGCAACAGTAGACAGAAGCAGCCAAGTCACGGAGAGTCAAGGTTTCCCAGGAAGAAGAAGGGGATTGATAGGTTACAGGCCCTCCACCTTCTAGAGGGGCTAAATAAGAGCAGAATAATAATAACTAATAATTATACAACACCTATTATGTTCCAGGAACTGTACAGAGCACTTCACAATAGTCATCTTAAGTGATTTTCACAACAGCCCCGGGAAGTAGGTGCTATTATTATTCCCATTTTACAGATGAGGAAACCAAGGCAAATAGAGGATAAGTAACTTTCCTGGGGATGGGGGTGTCACACAGCTTGAAGGTGTCTAAGGCCAGATTTGAACTTGGGTCTTTCTGACTCCACAGACTGTTCTCTATCCACTGCAACAGCCAGCTGCCCCAAGAAAGACAGGATTCACAGAGCAAGACAAGTAGTAGAAAGAGGCTCATTCCCCTGGGTGTCAGGTCTTTCTTGATTGTGGAAGAGACATCTTGGGCTTGGAAACTGGGCTGCTAGACTGCGACCAGATTTCTACCCTCTGGGTTTTATTTGAGAGAGAGACAGAGAGACGGAGACAGGGAGACGGAGACAGGGAGACGGAGACAGGGAGAGAGAGAGACAGGGAGAGAGAGAGACAGAGAGAGAGAGAGAGAGAGAGAGA
>JAQQSW010010248.1:0-13037 GCA_028646575.1 Pseudocheirus occidentalis | reverse complement strand
GAGGGATGCTGGAAGCACACACTTCAGTAAACAGACAGGGACAGGGTAGAGAACAGAACAAGGCGGGGGGGGGGGGGAGGGAGAGAGACATAGGAAGGAGAGATAGATGATCACTGTCACAATCTGTCCACTATGAAGATGTCCTGTATAATCACACATCCATAGCCTGTATTGAACTGAGTGTCCTTCCAGTAGGGGTAGGTGACAAGGGAGGAATCTAGAATTTAAAGTTCTGCAATACCTGCAACTAGGAATTAAGATATACAGGGGCTAGGATAGGGAGACCCTCCCTGCCCTACCAGAAAATAAGAGAGCAGAGCAGGGGAGGGGCTTTACAGTGGGATTGCTGTTATAGGGTTGGGGTAGGGGCAAGACGGGGAGAAAATGTGTAATTCAAAAAATGTAATGAGAGTGAATAATGTAAACAAGAAAACAAATAAAAACTTAATTTAAAAAAAAGAGGTTATTGTAAAAAAAAAAAGGCTATTACAATAACAAGATAACGAGTGCCTACACCAGGATGATGGTTGTCTGGTTAGAGAGAAGGGGACATATAAAAGAAATGTTGTAGAAGCAGAACTGACAAAATGAGGAGTAAAGAAGAGTTAGGAATCAAGGACAAGGTCACAAACCTGGGTAACTGAAAAAATAATGGTACCCTAAGACAGAAATATAGAAGTTTGGAAGGGAAAGTTTTTCTGTGAAAGACAATGAGTTCTGTTTTGATGACTATGGGAGATCTAGCTTGAATTGTCCAATAAAGAGTTGGAGACATGTAACTGGAGATCATGAGGGAGAACAGGCCTAAATATATAGAGCCAGGAGTCAGCTGCATAGAAATGATAACTATGCCCATGAAAGTTGATGGAATCACCAAGAGAAAGAAAGTAGAGAAAGAAGCAAGCCCTAGGAAAAGCCCTGGTATACATCCTCAGTCCAGAAATGGAATGCAGATGATGACAGTCCATGAAAGAAGACTGACCAAAAGTGATCAGACAGAAAGAAACCCAAAAGAGAGGAGTACCAAAAAAAGACAGAAGGAAAGGGTGGCCAACAGTGTCAAATGCTGCCAAGAGGTCAAAAAGGATCAGAATGAGGATTATAAAAAGACCATCATACTTTGCAATTTAAAAATCAGCTTCGAAGAGTGCAGCCCCAGTTAAGTGAGGAGATGAGAAACCAGTTTGTAAAGGCTTGAGAAGTAAAAATGAGGAGAGGAAGGGGAGTCAATGAGTATACACAGCTTTTTTCTTTGAATTTGCCTATGAAAGCAATGCAGAATTTAGGGTGACAGTTTGAGGGTATGACAGGATCTAGTAAGAAGTGTGTTTTTAAGGAGGGGAGAGATTTGGGCATATTTAGAGGCAGAAGGGAAGGAATCAGTAGATAAGTAAGGTGTTGAAGAACAGAGAGAGAGTGTTGTGGGGGAGCAATCTTCAGGAAAAGATAAGAGGGGAAAGGATCAAGTATGCATATAAGGGGTTGGCCTTGCTGAGGAGAAGAGCCATTTCATCATTGAAGACCAAAGTAAAGGCTATTGAATGGCAGATGATATCAGGTTTTGAGACATTAAGAAGAGAAGAGGAAGGTCACAGGGAATGGTCTCTATTTTTTCCTAGAAGTATGAAGAGAAGTCCTTGGATTAGAAGATATACTAATGTACTAATGATAATGTACAAAAAGCTTTTTGGGGAGTGGGAGATAGAATCAATTAGGGAGGAGTAAAGGGATTATATTGATGCAATGACAGTTCAGTTGATATTAGATGGCATTAGTTTGTAGTGGATCCAATTGCCTCAATTGTGTGATTTTTCTCCCAGCTCCATTTAGCTGCATATGAGAAGGAGTGGAGGAGGCAAATGGTGAGAGAAGTTCAGAGTTGGAGTGTGGCAAGATACAAGCATCAATCAAACAAGAAGGAAGGGATTTTGAGAATAGAAGACAATGTAGAGTTAAACTATTTTCCCATTCTCTTCATCTCAAAACCCCTTGACATAATTTCCCACTCTCTTTTCCTTTCCCTCAGTCTCTGACAAAGAGGTTGGCTTTGCCCAGACCAACTCCCCTAAATACACCCTTGATCCCATCCCCATTCATGATGTCTAGGAGATTATATCCTTAACCATTCCACCCCTCTCAAATAATCAATCTCTGCCCATCAGGTGGTTCCTTCTCTCCTCTCTTCAAACATGATCAAGTCTCTCCAATATTTAAAGAAAGAAAAAAAGCTTCACTAGACCCTCCATCCTCTCAAACTATTTTACTATATCTCTTCTCCCTCAAATTCCTTGAAACTTCTTGAAAAAGCTGTCTACATTCACCGTCTCTACTTCCTCTTCTCTCAGTCCTCAACCCTTGGCAATCTCTCTCTTTTTTTTTAGTGAATTTTAATTTTTTAAATTTTATTTTACTAAGAATTCCGGATTTCCTCCATTACTCTACTCCCTCCCCCACCCATTGAGAAGGAAAGAAATAGAATACTTGTTATATATACAAAGTCATACAAAACATAATTCCCACATTAGCCATGTTCAGGGTGTGGGAGGGGAGGAAAGGGAGAGAAAAAGAAAGAAAAGAATATGCTTCAGTCTGCACTCTAAGCAGTACTATGTCTGGGAGTGGATAGCATTTTTCATCATAAATTCTTTGGAATTGTGGTATATTATCATATTGATCAGAGTTACTAAGGCTTTCCTAGTATTTTTGTTACTATGTAAATTATTCTCCTGGTTCTGCTCACTTCATTTTGCATCAGTTCACATATGTCTTCCCAAATTTTTCTGAAACCATCTCTTTCATTATTTCTTATAGTATGATAGAATTCTATCACATTCATATATGATAACTTATTCATCCCAATTGATGGGGATCCCCCACCCAGTTTCCAATTCTTTGCCTCCATAAAAAAAAGCTGCTATTAATATTTTTGTAGATGTGGCTCTTTTCTTTTTTCTTTGATTTCTTTGGGATGTGGACCTAGTAGTGCTATTGCTGGCATGTCAAAGAATATGCTACTACTAGAAGTAGTCACCTCCCTGCGTCTCAGTTTATTCAGGATGAGTGAATGTGCCTGGTGCATTGGTTGGCCCCTATCCTATTTCCTCATTACTCATGTCATACTTTTTCAAATAGTTTCTTAGAGGAACAAGAGGCCTTTGCCCTGTCAACTGCTAATCAGAGATCCCATCCTCTAATTCTGTGACACAATGAGGGTGAACACCATACAGGCACAATGGCCCTCTAAGAAGCACCAAGAGTAATGATGGGGAAGACTGTCTTCTTTGTCCGAATCCTCCTCTGCTTCCCTGCTTTTGTGCTAATAACTACTCTCCTCTCAGATCTCACCTTCTTCAGCACCACCTGTAATTAACTTTCATCTTTTTTAGGCTCTTCCTTTCCATTTTGAAACAATGAATGTAGGCATTATTCTCCATCCTTTCATTCCCCTTGCTTCCCCACTCATCTTCTTTATCCCTGAAGTAAGCTTCAAAACCAGAAATGAGTTTGCCAGAGTTTGAATTGTGTTATCCTTGGACAAGATGTGCTCGTTCTGATTGTAAATGAAAATCTTTTACCTTTTTGAATTCAGAACTCCAAGTTCAGCGAGACTTATTTTAAAATTTTGGAAAAGATCACATAAGTATACCTGGCATAGTCTGTAAGGACACACTGTTCATGAAAACATAAAATGTTTCACACAGGAAGATCATCTAATACAGTGATTCTCAACCTGTGGGTCGAGACCTCTTTGGGGATGGAATGACCCTTTCACAGGGGTCACCTAAGACCATCAAGAAACACATATTTCCAGTGGTCTTAGGAACTGAGACATGGCTCCTCTATCCATCTACAAGCAGGTCCATCCACATGCAGATACACCCACATATGAGAATTAAAAGGTTGAAGCATTAGGAAGGTTGAGAACCACTGATCTAATATATCTAATATATATCCTTCATTTTATAGAGAAGAAAGGTGAGGTCCAGAAAGGTTAAGAGCCAAAGGTCATGCATTAAGTTAGTAGCAGCAGAATTGGGACTAAAACTCAGCCTCCTAAACTCCTCATCAGTTCTCTCTACACTAGGTTCACACCATCCCTTGTCCTACTGATATATAAACAAAGTTGACCATAGGCAGAATTTTGAAGTGGGCTAAATTTGTCTTTGACCTCCACCCTTGTTCCCTTCTAACACTTTCAGAACTCAAGTACCCTGTGACTTGCCCAGGAGCCCTCACTAATGATGGTCCACTTAGATCCACCCTCCCAAACTCATATCTGTCACAGCTTATTGGTGCTCATGATTATAGCTAATTAAAAGAACTCTGGAGAAGAGAGAGAGAGATGAATGAATGAATGAATGAATGAATGAATGAATGAATGAATGCATTTATGAAGTGCTTACTTTAGGCAAAGGACTATGCTAAGCTCTAGAGACATAAATAGAAAATGCTCTCAAAAAAGCTCACATTCCTGTGGGGAAAACAACGCATAAGGAAGCTTTTGGCTACAAGTCAGATGGGAAAGTTCCATGGTTCTTAAGGCACAGTGACAAAGCAGAGAGTAACACCTCTTTGTTAATGTTATCTCCACTGATAAAATATCACTTTGTAAGGCTGCACTATTTAATAATGCCACGGACTTTGTTAGCAAGGATTTTTTTTTATTCCATATATTTTGTTTCCCTCCAATAGAATGTGAGCTCCTTTAGAGAAAGGACTCTCTTACTTTCCTATTTGCATCTCTAGTTCTTAGTACAATGCTTGACATAAAGTAAGCATTTAATAAATGTTTCATTCCCTCTCTCCATTGATCCATTGGTACATCTCCCCTCCCCCTTACTCCAGAGTTCTCTCCTTTAATTGGCCATAATCACCAGTTGTGGCAGGTACTACCTCAGGAAGGTGGATCTAGGAGCATTATTAGTGGGGGCCCCTGGGAAAGTCATGGTGTGCTTGGGTACTTCTGGGTCTTCAGTAGCTGTGATTGTAGCACCTGCAGGAGTAGTTGTCAGGATGCATCACCTGGGTACTTGCTTCCCAAGATACTAAAGGCACTAGAGTAGAAACATTATTATTCCTAAGACTCTTGGGCCAAGGTTCCTTGATAACATCTATAGGAAGATGGTAGTCAAGGTGGAGGTGGTCTGGCTTCCCTGGCTCATACTGCCTCCCATCTCTTTCTCTGACTGCCTTAATGTTTTATCTACATTGACTTGCCTGCCCTGTGTGTGGCAGTTTGTTGGCAGAGATAAGTAGAAGAGCACAGTGCACGCTGTGGTTCAAAAGAGTAGCCAGAATATTGTGCCAAGGTCAGCTGAAAGAGTTTTCATTCAGGTCAAGAGATCTGGATAATTAAGCAAGAATTGTGAAGCGTAAGCCAAAACAGTGGTTCAAGGTAGATAGGGTAGTGGTTGGCACAAAAAATGCAAGGCTAACACCACACAGAGAAACAAGCAACCAAACACACTAAAAGTTTCTTGTGAAACATCAAGCAAAACTAACATCATTTTGTGGTAATGCTATGGTATCTCTGTTCACTTCTCTTTTAGCTATGTTGATGCTCCTATGGTTCCTTCCTCCTTTCATTCTTCTCTTCTTCCTTCCCTCTCATCAAAACATAACTGTCTTAGGTTTCATTCCCCCAGGGACCTTCTTCAGTGACTGTGTCAATGTGAGTACTGGTCTCTGCTCTACCATGAGCTTGTTGGATGACTTTAATAAAGAAGGAGACCTTTACCAAAAGTGCCCTAGGTTTAAAAAAAAAAAAAAAGGAAGGGAAGGGAGTCTACTAACCATAGAGCAATGAGATTGATTTTGATTCCTAGCAAAAATCATAGAATTAAGGGGCAGCTAGGTGGTGCAGTGAATAGAGTGCCAGCCCTGGAGTCAGGAGGACCTGAGTTCAAATCTGACTCCAGACACTTAACACAAAAACTAGCCGTGTGACCTTGGGTAAGTCATTTAAACCCAACTGCCCTACCTTCCACCCTCCAAAAAGCAAACAAAAACAAAAAAAAATCATAGAATTAGATTACTAAAGGTATGTTTGATGAACATCACATTAGATTGTGATCTCCCTGAGGGCAGGTACTATCTTTTGCCTCTCTTTGTATCCCCAGCTCTTAAAACAGTGCCTGATACATAGCTGGTGCTTAATTTATTACTTTATTAACTAACTGAAATGGTGATCACAAAAAAAATTACTTCATCTAGAATCATCAATCTGACCCCCTGTTTTTATAGATAAGGAAACGGAGGCCCAGAAACCTGAAATGACTTCCCTGATGTAGTGTCAGAGGCAAGATGTGAACCCAGATTCTCTGACTGCAGAGCTTGACACTCTGTCCATCATACCATATCAGCTCCCTTCGTAGTTGACAAAGATTTTTTTAGCAAAGCACTTGACAAAGTTTCTCATGTTATTCTGGTGGAGAAGACAGAGAGATGCAAGCAAGATAATAGTAAAACTAGGTGAATTCAGACACAAAGAGTAGTCATTAAGGTTCAGTGTCAAATTGAAAGGAGGTCTCACTAGTGGGAGATGAGGGATCTGTGCTTGGCCCTGTGCTATTTAACATTCAAATCAAGGACTCGGATAAAAGTGAAGAGAGTATGCCTATTAAGCTTGCAGATGGGGGGGGGGGGGAGGAAAGCTGAGATAGAGGACACATTGAGTGATAAAATCAGTATCCAAAAAGTTTTTGACAGACTAGAGCGTTGGACTGAATATAAAAAGAGGAAATTTGATATGGATAAAAGTAAAGCGGTTTAGAAAAAAATAAACTTGAAAAGTACCACCAGATGGTGGACGTGGCTAGACAGCAGTGCATTTGCATAATATTTAGGGGTTTCGTTGGTCTACGAGCTCAATAAAAGTCAACATTTTGATAGGGGAACCAAAAAAAGTTCATAGGATTTTAGATTACATTATGAGAAACATAGTGTCCAGGACTAGGAAAATGATAGTCCCATTGTACTTTGATCCTGGTCAGATCACAGGACGACGTTCAGTTCTGGCACCACATTTTAGGAAAGACATCAAGTGCTGGGAGAGCATCCAGAGGAGGGTGTCCAGGTGGGTAAAATGACTTTAATTCACACCATGTGATCTTCAGTTAAATGAATTAAAGATGTTTAGCCTAGAAGAAAAGACTTAAAAGTTATACCCTAGGTATCTTCAAGTTTGTTGTTGTTGTTGTTGTTGTTGTTGTTGTTGTTGTTGTTGAAGAGGACATCAATGGTGATATCTAACTCTCACATGAATTAGATTTAAGTGAGGCAGAGCTGGGCAAAGTCATCAACCTCATTCTCTCCTCCAGAGTCCTTGGAGTCCACGGGCAAGACAAGGGTCAAAACAACTGTAATGGCCCAAGATTCTGTGGGTGACCTTGGCCTTTATAAATTAAGGTCTTTCCCAGGTCTTATTTTGTCTGAGGTCATGCTCATTTAAAGACTAAGGGCTGGATAAGAGTTGAAACAAATGATGGCCCAAATTACAAAGCTATCCATCTGGGAGGGGAAGACCCTCAGAGTTTCTGGTCAGCACAGAAAATAATTGCTACTTACTCTTATTCTAAGCCACCAACACCTAAACAATGAACCACTTAGGCTTGGGCTAAGGCTGTTATTTACTCCTTCCTACAAATACAATCTCCTTGGGAGGAGTAAGCTTAAACTTAAAACACACAGTTGTAGTGAGGCACACATTTAAGAAATATGTGACAAGGTTTCACTTTTAACACTTACTCTGGAAGTCCTCTGTGTAGAGGCTTCATGCAGATCCCTTGTTGTTAATCATCCTTCATTCTTGCAGAGGATAATGACATCACGGGGTGGCCTTAAAATGTACATGAATTAGATTTAAGTAAGACAGTGCAGTACAAAGTCATCAGCCTCACTCTCTCTTCCAGAGTCAGAGAAGTCCAGTGACAAGCCAAAAGTCAGGATGACTGGAGATGGCCCAGGATGTGGTGGATGACCTTGGCATCTTCAATGTCTAACCAAGCATTCCACAGCACCTACTTCAGCTGCCTTCATGGCTGTTGGAACAAATTGTTCTCATCCACCCATTCTACCAAAGGAAGTTTTTACATGCTTGGGATAAACACCACCCTAACTCACTGACAGTTTGGAGATCCATCAGTTACCCTAAACCTGGTTTAGCCCATCTGGACACTGCTCATGCTTCAGCTCTTAGAGTCACAGGTTAGAGTGTCAGGTCGACACAAAAGGTAGATGAGCAGCCCTGAAAAGGGCTTGACAAGTCCTCACACCAGAGGTACTAGTCTTCCTTGAACACCCCACACGCCCTGTTTTCAAATACTTGAAGGACTATGATCATAAAGAAGAATGATTAAACTTGTTATACTTGCCCCAGAGGACCAGAAGTAATGAGTGGTAATTACGAAGAAGCAAATTTTGGCTGGATGTAAGAGAAAATGTCATAACTATTACAGCTACCCAAAAGTGAAATGGATTATCTCCAAAACTAGTTCATTTCTCCTCACTGTAGATTTTCAGTCAAAGGAGGATGAATACTTGTGGATCAAGATGTTACATATTCAGGTAAGATTTGGGTCAGGTAACTGCTGAGCTCCCTTCCTGTTCCGAGAGCCTATGATTCTTAGATGGTCACTGACATCTAACTAACATCCCAGAATTCACAGATTCGAAGAATCTTACACAGGACCCGAGAGGTCAACCTCCTCCTCCTAAAGCAAGGATTCCCTCATCAACATCTCTGATTGAAGATATTTGATGATAGGGAAAATTACTACAAACAGTTCATTCTTACTCCATTCGATGCTCCACTCAGAGGTCAAACTGATCATCCTAAAGCATAGGTCTAACCATGTCACATGCTTATTCAATAAACTCCAGTAACTCCTTATCTCTAGGATCAAATATAAAATCCTCTATTCAGCACTCAAAGCTTTTTATAACCTGACCCCTTTCTTACCTTTCCAGGCTTCTTACACTTTACTGCCCTCTAAAAATGCTGTAATCCATTGACACTATTCCAGGTTGTTCCATGTATAAGATACTCCATCTCTGACTTGAGACTATTTTCACTGGCTGACCCCCATGCCTGGAATTCTCTCCCTTCTTTTCTCTGCTTCCTGACTTCCCTGACTTCCTTCAAATCCCAGCTAAGATTCTTTCTTGGATAATTCCTTCCTTTCCTGAATTCTAAAATCCTTTCCTTTCCTGATCCCTCTACTATCTTCTCTCTGTTGATTTTTTCCAATGTATCCCATAATCTTGTTTGTACACAATGGTTTACATGTTGTTCCCTCATTAGATTGTAAGCTTGAGAGCAGGGGCTGATTTTTTCAAATTTCTTTGTATCCCCAGTGCTCAGCACAGTGCCTGGTATGCATTAGGTGCTTCATAAATACTTGTGGAACTGACTTGACTTCTTCAAAGTAACTCATTCTTCTTTTAGAAAACTCTTATTATTATGACGTTTTCCCTTACATTGAACTGAAATCTGCCTCTGTATAATGTATACACATTTGTTCTAGTTCTTTGCCCGAGGGCTACAGAGCACATGTCTAATGCTTTTTCCACATGAGATTACATGATTTTTAAAATTCAAACCTGTTATTGGCTTCACACATTGTTGCAGTTTTATAGGGGCATCCTAAAACACGCGTCCTCAGTTCAAAGGAGAAACATTCAAGGAGCAGCTAGATGGTACCAAGAAAAAAAAAAACCTTGCCCTGAAGTCAAGAGGACCTAAGTTCAAATCCAGCCTCAGACACTTGACACCTAACTAGCTGTGTGACCTTGGATAAGTCACTTAACCCCAATTGCCCTGACTTCCCCTCTCCAAAAAAAATAAAGAGAGACATTCAGGCAAAATGTCAGGCCAGTGTTTGGGACAGTTGGCAATGATCCTCACATACCTGGGTATATATTTAAAACCAGCTACAAATGAATAGAGTCAAATAGTAAGGAGTCTAAGAAACCCAAATCTCAATCAGGCATGAGAAAAGATGAAATTTTTCAGTCAGTCAAAAATCAATCAATAAACATTTGTTAAGAATCTACCACATGCCAGACAACCATACTAAGTGCTGCTGCACAAATTCTTACAGCACAAATACTAATAATTCTTAAATTTTACTCCTCTTGGAGGCTGTAAGAAGTCAAATGAGTAAAGCAGTCATTCCTTGTAGCTCTGTTTGTCATCATTACGACAACTCTCTCGTTACTAAGCATTAGAAAGCCAAAATCAAGACTGATAACAGTGAGAGTACAGAAACTGCAAATGCTAAAATATCCAAAGAATTGTCATCATCTAAATTCATAGCAGGTAGAGAACAACTTGCATAAAGGAGCTATTCCAGCAATTGCAAATGAAAAATCAAAGAGAATGTATAAGCAGCCGTTTGATGGTTAGGTTTTCTTAACTAGATAGCGTTTCATTATTTATAGTCACCTATGATGGTAGGCACTCAACTCTAAGATGTGATTTCAGAATACTGAAAAACAACTGCCAGGTCAAATGCCGTCTTTTACCAAGTGCTATCTAAATGCCTTCTGTAAAAGCCTTCTTCTATGGCCCACATTTTTCTAGGGCAGGCATTCTTAACCTTTTTAATGTCTTGGTAGCCTGAAAAAGTCTTTGGACTCTTTCTTAGAATAATGGCTTTAAATAATTGAAGAAAATGCTAAATTTCAATTAGAGGCTAGTGAAGATAAAGATATAAAGATAACATTTTTAAAATTTTACTTTTACATGTGAATGTATATTAAAATACTTTAAATATTTATATTATTTTTAATTTTCCCCTCCAGCTTCACTGACCTTATTAAATCTATCCAAGGACCCTAAATTAAGAATCCCTGACCAAAATCCCCTAACAAAATATTTTCTTACTATTTCATTAAAGTTTGCCAAGCACAAATGTAAATATATTTCTAATTCTCCCCTTTTCTGGCTTTAGAACTCACAACAGTGCTCCGCCTTTATCCTCTACCTTCACCCCAAAGTTGTTGCAAAGACAACTTTTCCCGTAATCCCTTAACTTTAATACTCTCTTTATACACAAGTAAATTTTATTTCATTCTGCTTTGACAAGCAAGAGAACAGAAAGGGAAGAATGCATTCTGTGCCAAATAATTCTGTAGCAACGATGGTAAGAGCTTAGTTTATACAATGTTTTGAATGTTATTTCATCTTATTTTCACAACAACCCTTGCAAAGTAGGCAGGGCAGGTTTATTGTCCCCATTTTTCTGTTTTAAAAAATGACTCAGAGAGGTTGTGACTTGGTTAAAGTCCCACAGGTCACTTGTGGTGACACCATTGCCGTATCAATGCTCTTTCTCTTATCTCTCACTGGGTTACAAGCACTTTTCTCTCCTATCTATCTCTCAGGAATGCCATAAAAAACAAATAAACTGGTGCACATGAGGCACCTGTTATCCTTAAAGCATTATAAAAACTCAGCTATTAGCAATATTATTCATATCATTATTCAAATGGGACATGAGTGAGTATGGACCTGCAATACAAGTTCCACAGACTCCCATCAGAGGACCTCCAGCTAAGAAGTTCTTGTTTTCATTGAATTCCAGTTAGAATAGGATACCAACACTTTCCCAACTACAGCACAGTTCACCTCTCTTGTATCTTCTTTCTTTTTCTATCTACTTTCCAATACTCTTTAATTCCAAAAAATATTCTTTTTCCATTGAGGAAAAAAAAATGCTAACAAGAATGACCTATGAGTCTCAACAGAGTCAGCCAGCCCTATGAAGTAGGCAAAATTTGTCTTTGGGGCCTCTGCCTCCTCTGTCTGGGCAACTCTGGAACCTCAGGAGAGCTATCCAAAAAGATAGAACAAATCATGGTTTTTCCCCCTGAGCTCCAAGGTCTGGGGAACCTCAGGCTGGAACACAGTAACTTAATATAACACCAACTGAAAGGAAAGAAGGCAATGTTAGCAGATGATACTTTAAAAAAAAAAATTAGACTCAATTAAAAAGGCAGGCTCCTGCCTCTGATTTTCGTAGATCAATCAATTAACAAGCATTTACTGAGTGGCTACTGTGTGCCAAGTACTCTGCTAGGTGATGGGAATTGTTGTTACTGGGGTTTTCCTTCTATTTTCAAAGACGACTGTGACACCAGAGAGATGATGACATGACTTGCAGTTGACTTGGATTTGAGTGAGGGTCAAATCTATGCAAGGTCACCAGCCTCATTTTCTCCTCCAGAGTTATCTGGGTCCAGTGACTAAATATTCATCAGAATGACTGGAGATGGCCCAGGATGCAACAGGAGACCTTGACCAATTACAAAGATAGAAGAAATCTCTACTCACAAGTATCTTAATGTTCCAACAAACAAGTCTATTTACAAGTTTACACAGAATAACTCCAGGGAGTCTTAGCGCAGTTTTAAGTGACACAAATCTGTTGTCCACTCAATATTATTGTCATCAAAGTAACACCTACCCTAGTTTGATTTTGATGCCTGACTGCCAGCTTACCTTCCTATCTTTTCTCTTTTTCTTCCACATACAGTAGCAGCCCAATATGTCCATTTACCATCACAAGTCTACACTTACCTATAGCACAACAGTTGAGTCTTTTTTTCGGGATCCTAGAGAGTGCCTCTTCCTTTTAGCCAGTATAGTATAGTGGATGTGGGGCTACCTTGTAGTCAAGAAGACCTGGGGTCAAGACCCACCTCTAAAATAGACTGGCTATGTGATCATGGGCAAGTTATAATTTCACAGTGCCTTAAGCAAGTCTAGAATATAAATTTCAAAGATCCAGAAGAAGAAGAAAAATACCTCAAGCTTCTCTGGTCACCTACCATTTTATTTTTCCCCAATTACATGTTAAAAACAATTTTGGTATTTTTTTTAAAAAGTTTTGAGTTCTAAATTCTATTCCTCCTTCCCCTCCCCCTCCCTCAGATGGTAAGCAGTCTGATATAGATTGTGTATGTGCAATCACATAAAACATTTTCATATTAGTTACTTTGTACAAGAAGACTCAAAGAGAAAGGAAGGAAGGAAG
>JAQQSW010010247.1:0-13038 GCA_028646575.1 Pseudocheirus occidentalis | reverse complement strand
AGAAATCCTATCTGATCAAAGTGTATTATTCTCATGATAAGTTGCTGTAGTTTTTTTGCTAATATTTTATTTAGAATTTTTACATTTATATCCATAAGGGAAATTGGTCTGTAATTTTCTTTCTCCTTTTTGTCTCTTCCCAATTTAGGTATCAGTACCATATTTGTGTCATAAAAAGAATTTGGTAGGACTCCTCCAATTTTCCCAAATAGTTTTTAAAGTATTGGAATCAATTTTTCTTTAAATGTTTGGTAGAATTCAGTTAGTAAATCTGTCTGGTCCTGGAGACTTTTTCCTAGGGAGTTCATCGATGGCTTCTTCAATTTCTTTTTCTGAGATGGGGTTATTTAAATAGTTTACTTCTTCAGTTAATCTGGGCAATTTATATTTTTGTACATATTCATCCATTTCACTAAGACTGTCAGATTTATGTGCATACAATTGGGAGAAATAATTCCTAATTATTGTTTTAATGTCCTCTTCATTGGAGGTAGATTTACCCTTTTCATTTTTGATACTTGTAATTTGGTTTTCTTCTTTCTTTTTTTTAATATTGATTAAAGGTCTATCAATTTTATTGTTTTTTTTAATAACACCAGCTCTTAGTTTTATTGATTAATTCAATAGTTTTCTTAAATTCAATTTTATTAATCTCTCCTTTGGTTTTCATTATTTCTAATTTAGTATTTAATTAGGGATTTTCAATTTGTTCTCTTTCTAGCTTTTTTTTTCAGTTGCATGCCCAATTTGTTGACCTCCTTTTTCTCTATTTTATTTAAGTATGTGTATGCATTCAGGGATATAAAACTTCCCCTAAGAACTGCTTTTTGCTGTATCCCACAGGTTTTGGGATGTTGTCTCATTATTGTCATTCTCTTGAAGGAAGTTATTGATTGTTTCTATAATTTCTTGTTTGACCCACTCATTCTTTAGGATTAAGTTATTTAGTTCCCAATTAGTTTTTAGTTTATCCTTCCATGACCCTTTATTGCATATAATTTTTATTGCATCATGATCTGAGAAGCATCCATTTAATATTTCTGCCTTTCTGCACTGAATTGTGAGGTTTTATGCCCTAGTACATGGTCAGTTTTTGTGTATATGCCATATATGACACCATTCAATTTTCTCCAGAGATCTACCATATCTATCTTCTCTAAGATTCTATTTACCTCCTTAACTTCTTTCTTGTTTATTTTGAGGCTAGACTTATCAACTTCAGAGAGAGGGAGATTGAAGTCCCCCACTAGTATAGTTTTGCTATCTATTTCTTCCTCTAACTCCCTTAATTCTCCTTTAGGAATTTGGATGCTATATCGCTTGGTGCATATTTGTTAAGTAATGATATTGCTTCATTCTTGATGATGCTTTTTAGCAGGATATAATTTCCTTTATTATCTCTTTTAATTAGATCTATTTTGCTTTACTTTGTCTGAGATAAGGATTGCTACCTGTAATGGTAATTAATTTAAATTTGAATACTCCTTTTTGTTCTGGCAAGTAAGCAGGTACTTAGTCCTTAATAACTAATCAAACCTCTGTGAAAGAAACAGAAAGTATGAAATCCTGTCTCCTGTTGCTGACATAACAGAAGGGGTTGACTGAAACAGGAAGCCAATGCTGTGTGTGTATAAGAAAAGCAACAGAGATATATAGTCAGAATTCCTTGAGATCAGAACCTGGTTGCAGAATCTGTTCTGCTGGGGAGACAGAGAGAGATTTTCTCTCAGCACCATCTGGAACCTGGGTTCCTACTGCTGGACTGAGAACTGAGTCAGAATTTTCTTCGGACAAGAATCGTGGAGACTGAAATTGTTGCTGCCAGTCAGCTTTTGTAAGAGCAGTGGATCCTCTGCCTTGTAAATCTACTGGAACAGAATCAGCACTAGGTGCTTTTGCCACATGAGAAGACCCTAATGGCATTCAAAGCCTCTTTTTCCCTTGGAAGTTCAGCTAGAGAAGAATTGACTTCAACCCGAGATATGCAGTTAATGGCTTTAGCATTGATTGATGATGATCTGTTGAGAACACTATGGAAGTGTTAGTCCCATCTCTCTAGGATTAGGACCTTGTCATTAATCCATGTGGCTCATTTAGCATTGAGTAACTGAGATAAACAATATCTCTTTGGTCCCTAAATAGACTTCAGGGCATCAGAAAAGTGCTTAGCATTGTTACTATTAGTATAAAACTGAATTTCATCTGCCTTCTTACTAGTAAAGAGTCTTGCATCTTTTGAAGCTTCACTTGCACTTTACTTTGATGGAGTTAAATGCTGCCTGCTTAGAGACAATTAAACTATCCTGTTGGTAAACTCTGTGGTGTTCTTATTTTCATTTAACAGCTTCTGAATTTCCCCATCATTTTTGTCAAACAAAATTTGATGTTTCCAGGTGTTCTGGCCTAGATGAGTAAATGTAGGGCTGTACATCAAATCTCTGAAAGCTGCCTGCTCCTTTTCTGCTCCACTGTTGCCAACAGTGTGTTGGCTCAGCTTTCCTGCTAAGTTAGCAACAAACTGTTTATGCATGGAGAAGCATTCTAATCTGTTGAAATTAAGTCTTCTGGTACTTGTCTTGCTTTGGGAACACTGCTTTTGTTGAATGCTAATGTCTAGCTTGGAGCAGAGGTTCCCAAATTTATTTGGCCTACCTCTTCTTTAAAGGAAAAAATCACTCAGCACTCCAACCCCATAAATCTACTTTCTTTAACCCTTTAATAATTTTTAAATCATTATTTTGAAAAACTATAAAATGTTTTTAAATGATGCATCTTAAATTTAATAATTTATTGTAAATTTGTGGGGTTTTTTCCTGCATTGAAAGTTTGATGATGGATGATTGCATCATGTGACCATATAGTATCATATTATAAACAAATCATTACACACATATATTCCTGCCAATGTATGCTGGACTTCCCAACAATAAAAGACACACTCTCAGGCCAACGCTTGCTCCTTAAGACCTGTCAGGGCACTTGACTTGACCACTGATTGGTTAAAACTTGCATTTTGGGGGCTTATTTAGAAAGTAATGTGATCACTATGACTTTAATTCTGTAATACAACACATGGAACATGTACTAATGTTTTTTCAAATTTTTCTTCTCTTCTTTCCTTTTGCTTTCATTGCTCCCTTATTCTTATTTAATGTGTCCCAATTGCACCTGAGGCTACTACTGCCCCCTCTGGGTCATTCCAGTGTCCCCCAGGGATGGTATCACCCACTTTGGGAGCCTATGGCTTGGAGAGAATAGATCTATGATCAACCCAGCATATTGGCTTTGTCACTCTCATATATTATCTGTCTCTTTTTACAATGACATAATCTATTAAATGCCAGTGTTAGGTGTGATGGTGCATTCATGAGGTTTAGTTGTGTTTCAGTAAATGAAAGACAGTATTGGTGATGATAAGTAATAAATTTCCAGGGCTGTTGCTGTTTCCAATTCCATTCCTCTCAAGGACTCCCTGCCATGTCTGATAGTTTGAGTCTACTTTACCATTAAAGTCACACAGAATTACAAGCTTGTCCTCTTTTGGCACATTGATAATGAGGTTCTCCAGGTTTTCATAAAATTTTTATTTGATCTCATCAGGGTCTGTCATGGTGAGAACATAGGTACTGATCATGGTGGCATGGCATTTTCCTGCAAGTGAGAATCACATTGTCATGAGCCTGACTAGATTAGCTTTGATTGAGAAAGCTATAGGAGCTTAATCATACTCCCCATCACTGTGGCCACTCCAAAAAAAAAACCCTCTATCCAGTTCTGATTTCAATAAGCTGGTGTTCATTTGCCCAACCTCTTTTCACTCAGGGCTGTTATCTAGATATGATATCTTCTGAGTTCATTTGCAACAAGAGTTGTTTGTCTTTCAGGTCTACTGGATTTCGTGTTGTCTGTAAGTGTGTACACATTCCATGTACCAATGGTGAGTTTGCAAAAGTTTTTGTACATTTTTTTTGTTTTTTTGACTTCATGATAAGATTCAAGTCTACCATAGTAAGTAGGCCAGGGTTAAGCCAAGAACACAATTGTTGTGGCACCTTTTCTAGTCCTTTCTTCATGCCAGGAGGTGAACAGTATGGTCCTTAGAAAAAGCTGCTCAAACAAACACCCAAACATCTGCCAAACCCCACTGTTGCTTCAGTTCAATGAAACAATGACCCTATGGCCTGTACTGCCAGTGTGCAGGGTTATAAATACAGCTCCCACTACCTACAAGACCTGCTGCTTTATCACTTGCTCATTACCACTGGACTTTGAGGTATGGGAGATGTCTTTTAACTCACACATAAATTGGATTTAAGGGAGGCGGAGTTGTGTGAAATCATCAACCTTTCTCCCTTTCAGAGTCATCAAATTCCAGTGGCAAGACAAAACTCAAGAGGAATGGTAATGTCTCAGGACGTAGCGGATGACCTTGGTATCTTTGATGTCTAACTAAACTCTATGTGCTCCCCAGTGCCTGCTTCTTCTGCCTTAGCGGCAGTGGAACAAATTGTTTACATCCCCCTGTTCCACTAGGGACGTCTTCACATGCTTGGTGTAGATACCCCCCTAATTTACCAATGGGTTGGAGGTCCCTCAGTCACCCTCAGCCTGGTTTTGCCTATCTGCCAAAATGGTTTGCCAGGTTGTGGCCACTCTTGGAACCACAGGTAAGAGTTGTGTGACAGGTGGATACCAAAGGTAAAAAACAGCCCTGAAAAGGACTTGGCAGCCCTCACATCAGAGGTACTAATCTTGCCTAAAGACATGTATACCCCCAATAATATGTAGAAAGATTTTTCCTGTTGTGTTGAGAAGTGGGGTATTATTAGGATAAGGATGTCTATATTTCATTTTTGCTTTATCTTTTAATTAGTTGCACCTTTGTAAAAGCCAATTGAGGGGACAGCTAGGTGGTGCAGTGAATAGAGCATCGGCCCTGGAGTCAGGAAGACCTGAGTTCAAATTTGGCCTCAGACGCTTAACACGTACTAGCTGTATGACCTTGGGCAAGTCACTTAACCCCAATTGCCCTGGCTTCCTCCGTCAAAAAAGCTAATTGACATTAATTGGTAGAAATTGAGCTAGGGCACTATTCACTGGCCCCTAAAAGTTGAGTGAATGTAACTGGTGAGGGCTCAAATTTATGACAGTAGAGACAACTCCAAGCTTTCCAAATCTCCTAGAACATAGAACTACTACAGAGCAGATGTAGCTGCCTCACTTTAGGATAGTAAGCCAGAATATTAGAAAAGATATGGTAAAGAAATATTCAGTGGAAGGTAAAACAGAATGATGAGGAACCTAGAGTTTAGTCTATATAAGAATTGATTAAAAAAAAACCAAAAAAACAACAACCACCTACGAACATTTAGCCTTCCTCCCAAAAAAGATTTGGGGAAAAATAGTATTTTCAAATACTTAAAGTACTAACATATTAAAGACATATTAATTATTTTATTTATTCTGTTATATGGAGAGAAGATGAAATGGATACAATCTACTAAGAAGAAAATTTAGGTCCAATGTAAGGAAACATTTCCTGACAATTAGAATTATTCAGAAAGGGAAGAGAGCTGTAATTCTCTATCTATGGAGAAATGTAAGCAATGGCTACATCACTACCAATTTGGTTATGTTGTAGAGGAGACTGTTCATGAGTAATGAATTGACCTTTGAAGTACCTTGAGAATCAAAAATTCTGGGATTCTGTGAATTACCAAAATCCTGAGACCAGATAATGTGAGCTTCTGAGATAGTCCTTGAGATTCTGTATGGCAGATTTGGAATATTTGAGTCTATCCGGGTATCTCTCTGTGTTTCTAGCCCCATTTCTCATAGTTCATCCTGGAATCTCCATTATGAGGAAAGATCCAGATAAGCTAACCATCATTTACCTCATGCCATGTTTCTGACTTTCTGGACTTCTACATCATGCCTCCACTGCAGACTTATCCTGACGTATGCATCAACCTTTGTGATCTCCTCCTAGAATCTCTCTCTGCTATGCTGGCCCATTTGTCCCCTTGATAAATTTCTCCTTGGAGTCTCTATTTTGAAGAGGGGTTCAAGCCAAACATCCTCTACCCTTTCTTTGAATTTCAACACCACCCCCCTCACACCAGGTAGCTTCCCATCTCCCTTCTCCTTTAAGCTCCCTTTTGTGTATTTCTTGTATTAGATTGTAAACTAATTAAGGGTAGAGATTATCTTTCTTTTCATTTGTATCTGTATACCCATCAACATGCCTGGTATATAGTAAGTGCTTAATAAATGTGTGTTGCTTTATCTTTCCTTGCCTTACCTTGTGTTTGCTGAATCTGGAATCCTAAATCCTAAATATGAAGGCAGTATCACTGAAACACTGCAATCTTAGCAACATTTGATGTATGGAATATGATCTGAAAATAATATGAACCACCTGCTTCCTGTGGTCTGCAGTGTATTATCCAGAACCCCATCCTTACAGTTATCTATAGCACTTATTTTAGAAAGTACTCCTTCAATTTCTGTGGAATATATGTGTGTATGTGTGTGTATTTTCCTAGTAATCATCTTATTTGTGAACATTTTAAATCCTACTATCAGAGGATTTAGAGGTTTCTTCACTTTACAACTGAGGAAATTCACTTGAGAGGTAATTTACCCTATGACAAACATGGTTCTGAAATTACTCTTTGGATTCTTTATTATGAACTCCTCATACAAGATAATCTGAGACCCTGCCAAAATTTCAATATTTAACTTGCCCAATTGTTGTATAGAGGCATCATTGCACTTACCATACTATTGATTTCAGATGTAAAATGTAAATCTCTGAACCAACGGTTCTCAACCTGTGGGTTATGTTCAATTGGTAACAATGAAAATACATCCTACATATCAGATATTTACATTACAATTCATAACAGTAGCAAAATTACAGTTATGAAGTAGCAACAAAAATAATTTTATGGTTGGGGGTCACCACAACATTAAGAACTGTATTAAAGGGTCACAACATTAGGAAGGTTGAGAACCACTGCTCCAAATAAGGATGAAAAGAGTACCAGACTAGGGGTCAAAGACTGAGCTTTATACCTTGTCTCTTCCTCTTCCTACCTGTGGATCTTGGGGCAATTACTAAGTCTCATTAGGCCTTAATTTCCTTATATGAAAAATGACCAGGTTGGATTAAATAATTCTGAAGTTCCTTTGAGGTCTAACTCCCTTGGAAGCATACTTCGAGTAATCTCTCAAATTAAAACTGCTTAATATCAGTTGAAGCATGCTTCCTTATTAGGGCATATCCATGGACTCTATGGGTTATCAGAACTACAGCTCCCTTCTATTTAGAACTCCTTACTGTTTGCTTCAAGATAGAAAGACAGTTGCCCTGCAAAAGAATGTTAGGATGAAGGCTGACTGACATTTTTTTCCCCAAGAGCTCACAAAGCAATTAGTCTGCTTGAGTTTCAGGGTGAAGATCATGTTAAATTACTAATAAGTAATGCTTAAGAGTAGATTTACACTGCTTGCTGTCCAAATGTAATATCATCATTACCTTTTCAGTAGAATTTGATTTTATAAAATCCAATAAACATGTATTAAGTGCCTACTGTGTTTGGATAAGATATGCAGTTAACACTCTACCAATTAGGTGAGACACATACTATGCAGGACAACAGTAGATTAGTAATTTGTGAACTTAGTTTAATAGGCCCATCCTGTCCTAATTCCATAACTACTAGCATGGCCAACATGTACCATTCATATTGAGTTCCTGCCTTCTTCCCAGAGAGATAGGCTAGGCACGTACTTTTAGTTCTGAATCCCAGCCTTCCCTCTAAAAATACTCTGTTCAAGGTCATCCTGGGGAGGATATCACCTTGTAGGACAGTGATAAAATCCCCAGCCAGGGTCATGAGGCTTGGCTATACTTTTCCATCCTGTGGGAACTTCCCTGTCACATTGTCTCCAAGGGTGGGGTGAGGATGGGAGAAAAAGGAAGACACAGAGACAGCACACACAGAGACACAAACAGTTTCAAAGTAATTTTCTACCTTGCTCCTATGGGTTACACAATTTTCCTCTCATGGTCTGAACATGGGTCACTCAGCATCAGAGCAGCAGTCCTGACCGTCACAGTGCACTCAGTTTATAAGGCTAAGTAATCTGAGGCTTTGGGTGATATAGGACTAATCTCATTTCTCGTTTAAGTTCTTCAGAAGCTGTGCTGTTGCAAAGGCTGCTGACCAGTACATTCTCCTGTGACTTTTGGCAATAAAACTTCCTTTACTCTGAAATACTAAGTTTCCCACACAATCATTGCCTGAACTACGCAATTTGAACTATTATTATTAATTGACTGGTCTGGCAGGTCACTCACATAGACAAATAATTATAATTAATATCTACTAATCCATGATAAGTTTGTTGAAGAAATGTAAAACAAAATTCTGCATGAACTAAGAGGAAGAAAGCCTTTCTCTTCTGCAGGTGGAAGCTGATGTTTTAGTTGTCTTGAACTTTAAAGGAAAGGTAGAAATTCAATATGCTAAGCAGTTAGGGAGGAGATTTCAAGTATTTCAGGGATAGCATGGGCAAAAAGTGCAGAGGCAGGACAACACAGGACATGTTTGGAGAATAGAAAATAGTCAAGTTTAGAGAACAGTATAAATTTGTAGAGAATTGCATAAGAAAAAATTAGAAAGCTATCAAGTCAACTATCCATCAACTATTAACAATTGCCTACTATCCTCAGGCATGGTGTTATGTGCTGGATATATAAGAAAGACAAAAACAAGGAGTTCAGTCCAACGTGAGGGACAACATATAAAAAACTATGTACAAGCAAAGTAGTCTGAAAGATAAGCTGTCATCTGATTTGGGGGGGGGACCTTTGAATCATGAATTTAGACATTAATCAGGAGTCAATGAAGAGTAACTGAACATTTTTGAAGAGAGACATTTTATGACTAGGTCTATTCATAAAAGAGGGGAAGCTAGGTGTGCAGTGGATAGCCTGGAGTCAGAAAGACCTGAGTTCAAATGTAGCTTCAGACACTAGTTAGAGACATCACTTAACCCTGTTTGCCTCAATTTCCTCCTCTATAAAATGAGCTGGAGAAGGAAATGACAAACCTCTTTGCCAAGAAAAGTCATGAAGAGATGAAGAGTTGGACATGAGTGAACAAGTTCATAAAAGAGGTTCTCTCTTTTATATTCATTGAGTTTCCTTGCAGATTTAAAATCCATGAAAGCATCTTTTTTTATCAAGTTCATCAAATGGTTTGATGTTTAAAAGAAAACAGAGAAAACCTAGTTCCCCTATATTTACAAGTACTAGAGTGATAATCAATGAAGGACAGTGAGAGATGCTCCACAGATGAAATGCCAGACTAACTTTTCAGATTATATGAGTAGCTGAATCCTTTTCCTCCTTATGCCAAGGTGATCAGAGGGCTAGGATTTTATCTTCAAGTAGAATGTAAGCTTCTTGAGTGCAGGGCCAATCATGTTACAGTTTTGAGTAAAGAGCTGTACATAGTGTTTTTCCCCAACAGATGCTGCATCCCTAGCTATCAACTCTAATACTGTGGCTCCCTTCCATAGCAGCGGGTGAACATTTTCTAATTTCTTCTGACATACTGTAACATGAAGAGGAATAAGTATTCACCCTGCTCTTCATTGCCACTTTCAGACCCTCTCTCTATAAGAGAAAAAAAATTTTCATTGAATTTCATGCCATTTATCAATTTCACCCTAATCAGATCATTGTTGTAGACATCTACTTGCCCTAAGGTCATTCTTACTTCTTCCTATATTGTTTTTTGGTTTGCTTTAATATTTTTATTGTATTATATCTTATCAGGCATTCAACATACAGACACACACACATGAGTATTTATGAATGAATCTCAATCTGATGCCTGATATTCTCATTTACTGAAGTAGCACACTCATTCTAAAACCTGCTCTTGAATTGGGGGTTGAGAGGTGTAGGGTTCCCAAAGGGAGGTCCTCCATGGATGCTGCAACTGACTCTCAGGGTTGTAGTGAAAACTCTGGTGTATGTGCAGGAAAAAGACTTCTACCACTCACAGGCGTTGTTTTTAAGCCTCCACCAGAGGGCTTTCCATTTACCAAAACAACCAGTTGCAATGATGCTAATCACTATTAAACATAAAAATTCATTTAAGAAGAAGGCAAAATGGGTCAGCTAGGTAGTGTAGTAGATAGAACACTGGCCGTGGAGTCAGGAGGACTTGAATTCTGATCCAGCTTCATTTATTGAACTAGCTCACTCATCCCAAAACCTACTCTTGAACTGGGGGTTGGGAGGTACAGGGTTCCCAAAGGGAGGTCCTCCGTAGATGCTGCAACTGATTCTCAGGGTTCTATTGAAAACTGGTGTATGTATAGATACTTACTAGTTGTGTAACTCTGAGCAAGTCACTTAACTGTAATTGGCTCCAAAAAACCCCAAATCAAAAAACAGCAAGGGTAGCAACGATCACAACATCTATAAAATGGAAAGAAAGTTGAGGAATGGTAAAAGTATAACTACATTCACAAACATGGGTCATACCTTCCCATGAATCCAAGCAGTTTCTGCAGGGAAGAGGAGTTAAATACTTATAGAAAAACAGCAGTGAGAAAATGAGTAGGGAAATCCATTTGTCTAAGGTAACTCATAATGCATTCCTGTAGGACTTGATGACCTAGATCTTTTTAAGGCTCCGTCTTCACCATTGTTCATCTGCAGGGCAAATCCAATTCTCTGCTACCTGCTCCTCTTCTTATGCTCATAGCTCTCCTGCTGGGCAAAGTATATGTATGATGTACTATCAGGACACAGAAGAAAAGTCAAGCTCTTTTTGCATACAACTGCCCTCAGCAGGGAACTGAGAAAGTATTATGCTTTTTTTTTTTATTGAGTAAAAATATGTCAGTGAGACAACTACAAAACCTGTCTTCCTTTCCTTCATTCTCTCTTAAGTGGTGGAAAGCTATAAGGGGCAATACATGCATCTTTGAAAAGTTTCTCTTCTCCCAAATTGGAAATCAATACTGACAAACCCATACGGCTCTCCAGCAGCAGGAGACAGCTATCTCTAGTAAGCTCCCAGTACTTTTAGAGTGCACCAATTACAAACCCTGCCTTGCAAGTCAACTGTCTCAGTCCATTGAACCTAAACACCTACTCTTATCTTGTGATTCCCATCCATTTGCCTCAGTCTAAGCAGCAGGAGACAGTCGCCATTATTGACTTCTCTCTTTAGGTATCTGCTGACCTAGGCTGTGCTGGAACTAGCTCAGAAAATCTCAAGAGCTGATTGATAAATGTTCAGAATCACTTCAGAATCACTAACCCCTGCAAATCAGGGTTTAAGATATTATTTTCAACATTTCCTAGATTTAATTGATAGAAAAAATTGTTAATAACGCAGATTAAATTTTAAACTGCATCAAAAAGCTTTAGAGAGCTGGTTTGCTAAACTTTTGCCAACAACTGCTGCTATGGTCTCTCATTTTCTAATCTCTGACTTCTTGTCTTCTATCTTTATATGTTTTTCTCTGATTTTCAAGGTTTCAAATTTAGGAACTCCTCCTGAGTTTCTCTCTCTAACTCTGGCTAAAAACCTGAAGTCCACAGTTCTAACTCGGGCATATGTATGTATATTTGTATGTGTATATGTACATACATAATACATGTGTATTATATGTATGCATACACATGTATCTACATTATCTAATACAATTTTTCCATAGTCTGTGAGCAATTCTGTGACAAAATCCTCGGTTATAAATTTTTTTTCAAAAAGCTGAAAATAGTCATATGAAAAGGGATCAATGGACAATCATGTCTTATAGGATCCTTGTCTTCACTTAGGACTTTTGCCTGTGAGATAGACTATTCTCTCTCCCGTCTTCTCATAACAGTTTGTAGTTCTCAAGAACTTTTATTTGATGGACTTGATTCTTTTCAGGCTAAAGTTTTTATCAGCGCTATGCATACAAGTAATTTTTTTTTCTTTAAGCAACCAAAATGACCAGATATAGAAGAATGCAGAACATTACACATATACAAAAGATAAAAACTTTTGTGTATGAATCAATAAATATCTTCTGTATATACCTTACATATGTATATATATACACATATATATTATATTCAACATACTACTTTCAAAGCTGTTATGCTTACCTATGCCTTATTCTGAACTTCATGTTCTTTTTTTGTTTTAAATATCTTAATGACTCTTTTTCTTTCTTTGTGTGTGAGTGTGTGTGTGTGTGTGTATGTGTGTGTTTTTGAGGGCAGGGGATTTGCAATATTATTACTTGTCCACTTCTCCAATCCCTCAACCCTCTGGCTATTGTAGAAAGGAAAAGCAAAATCATTTAGTAAATAAGCAGAGTCAAGCAAAACAAATCCATTCTTTGTCCAAGGCTCAAAGTGTAGGTCTCATTGTGACCAAATGAATCCATCTCGTCTTTGTGAGGAAGCAGATAGAATAGATTATCCTTTGGAGTTTTGGTTGGTCATTGCATTTAGAGATTTTATTTAATTTATTTAACAATTTAAAAGTGTTATTGCTTTTCTCATTCTGCTCAATTAGAATTATAAATTTAGATCAGGAAGGGACCTTAAAGGGTATTTTTACTCTATCTCCAACAATTATTCAATGGAGAAGACCGAGGCACAGAGAACTCAAGTGATTTGACCAGTGTTACATAGCTAGTGAATGTCTAAGATTTGAAATTGTCATTCTATTTCAATGTGCACTGTCCGATTCATTTTACTATAGTACCTTAATTCTGCACGCATACAAGTCTTCAAAAGTTTCTTTGATACTATCCTTTTCTTTTTTATGAATTATTTTATTTATTTTCTTGTTTACATCATTCATTTCCACAAGATTTTGAGTTACAAATTTTGCCCCATCTTTCCCCTACCCACAATCCCCAGAGATCCCACTGTAAAGCCGCTCCTCAAAATCTGCTCTCTCCTATGTCCTCCTCCATTGCCCCTCTAACTTTCTGATAGGGCAGGAT
>JAQQSW010010246.1:0-13038 GCA_028646575.1 Pseudocheirus occidentalis | reverse complement strand
TATAAAATATTATCATTATTATAAAATATAAAATAAATATTATTTGTCATATAGGATGGTTCTCTGGGAGGGGGATATGGAACATAAAGAATAACTATGGTCAGAAGAAGCAGAAAATATCAATAAAAACTTATTTTTTAAAAAAATCCCTTTGCACACCAATTTTTTAAACGGATATTTAAATTAGAATTAAATTAGAAGGTTTTTCATTGAGAACAAAGAAGTCTTTGGGAGTCTGAACAGTCTTTAATCCTATAAATGATATGTAAATGTAGCTAGCTAATAAGTCTTAGAAAAGCTTTCCTTGATAATAATAGAACTGGGAAAAAAAATTGGCTATTTTATCCAAAATTTCTAAGAAGCTATAAATTCCACAAACACAAACAGAGACTTCACTGTTGCAATAGCATAATTTAAAAATAGGAAGTTAGAAGACTGAGAACCAGCCCATCTTCCTACCCTGGGGAAATAAATTTTTGAACAGGATAATAATGCAATAAACCACCATGTTCCTTGATTCTCTTCCTACCAGCTTAACCCTTCCTTCAATGGCTCTTTTGAGACATCTTTTTAATGCTTAATAATTCTTCTCTCTCCTCTAAGTGGTATGTCCTTGGCCACTTCGGTAAAATAAGAACCCGTGTTCCCTTAGAGAAATCTTATGTTTCATTCTGACAGTCAACAACCATTTACTATATGTTCACTGCATGCAAAGTGCTAAGAAGTAGGGATACAAAGAAAGACAAAAACATTGGCTCCTACCCTCTAGAAACTTAAAATCTAAAGGAATTTTTATTGAACCCTACTTTAGAAACTGTGCTAATGTGATCAAAGGGGCACAATGATTTCTTTCTTTCTCAGAATTAAGTTAACTGTAACATCAGGTAGAAACAAATGCCAACCTGTAATTAAAATGCAAATGTAAAATGTCAGGTGAATTCAGAGATTTGTTTCAACTTTTGGTCAGGTAGAGCTCCTGGCAGTATGGCTTGGAGACAGGGACATCTGAGCTGGATCAGAGCAAAAGAACAGGAAGAATGCTGGGAGGGAGACAGAAAAAGAGGAGAAGGTATATTTCAGGGGTTCATAAAGCATGCTTTTTCATCTATCTATATATAGCTGATGATCAAAACACCACTTAAAAAGCACTTTTATATGTCTTCTATGTGCCAGGAGCTATGCTGCAGATAGAGACAACAATAAAAATTAAACAATCTCGGATGGCATGAAGTTCAACCTCTGGGCTGCCAAACAAAAATATCTGGAAGTCCCCTTCACCTAGCCCAGTCTCTCTTTTTTTAAATATAAAAGTGTACACAGTTCTAACAGAAACTACATTCCTTCTCTGGTGGGTTTTCCCACAAAGCAAACATCAAGTCAAAGGAAGTCAACAGGAATTTAAGTACTTACAAGATTCCCCAGCATCTAGATAAGGGTTGGAGATACAAAGAAAGAAACTAATAAGCTCCAGGCCCACAAGGAACTCACATTCTCAAGGAGAAATATGCAAATAACTATTTCCATACCTCCAGAGGTAATCTCCTCCTAGGGAAGGTGGGGGGAGGAAGGGTGAAGAATGCAGAAAATGTAATTTGAGCTGAGATTTGAAGGAAGTTGGGGAAACCAGAGACAAGAAAAAAAGGTGTTCCAGGCATGGAGGAAGGAAGGATAGATTTCCAGGAAGGGAAAACAGGAATGTCTTATGAGAGGAACAGCTATCATAGCTGGACTGCAAAATACCTGAAGGGGAGTAAAGTGTAAGATGACTGGAAAGGTTTAGGAAGAGGGTAGGTGGAATAAAGTGCTTTTAAACCAAACATAGTTATTTTATGTTTAATCCTAGAAGGAGCCATTAGTGTTGCCTGAGTTAGGGATTCATCATGGCACAGAAATAACCTTAGGACTATAGAAAAGTGCAAACCCTTTGAACAAGAGATACCACCTCTAGGGTTGTATCCCAAAGAGATCACAGAAGTGGGAAAAAGTCCTATATGTACAAAAATATTTATAGCAGCTCTTTTTTTGGTGGCAACAAATTGGAAATCAAACAGATAACCATCAATTGGGGAATGGCTAGGCAAGTTGTGGTATATGAATGTAAAGAAATACTACTGTGCTATAAGAAATGAGGAGCAGATGGACTCCATAATAACCTGGAGAGACTTATATAAACTGATGCTGAGTGAGGAGAGCACAATCAGGACTTTGTACACAATTACAGACACATCCTATGTGTGACAACTAACTTTGGTAGACTGGGCTCCTCTTA
Source organism: Pseudocheirus occidentalis (assembly GCA_028646575.1). Lineage (NCBI taxonomy): Eukaryota > Metazoa > Chordata > Mammalia > Diprotodontia > Pseudocheiridae > Pseudocheirus > Pseudocheirus occidentalis. The sequence continues at coordinate 10,769 of JAQQSW010010246.1, read as the reverse complement.
GCAATGCAAGATTATAAGACAGCTCCAAAAGACTCATGATGGAAAGGGATATCCACATGCAGAGAAAGAACTACAGAAAGCAAGCAGGTTGAAGCAAATTACTTGCTCTCTTTTGTGTTTTGTTTTATTCCTTCTTTCTCGTGGTTCACTCCATTGGTTATAATTCTTCCTTAAAACTTGATGTTCAATGTGAAGATATTTGTAGGGGCCTGGGCCTGGGGGGGGGGGGGGAATTAGATGGGGGAGGAGAGGAACAGAGAGAAAGTTTGGAACTCAAGGGATTGTGAAACTGAATGTTGTAAACTAAAAGTAAATAAATAAATTAAAAGTTAAAAAAAAATGACCTTGGGTTCTCAGAGGTATGTCATGAGAGCATGAATCCCTGTAGATGTTACTATTCAAGCTAGAAAGGCTTTGCTAATGAAAGGAACTATAGTGTAGTATACAGAGTTGCACCTGTAATCAGGCTGTCTGCACTTTCAATACTACCATAACATTAACTAGCATCAACTTAGTTTCTGTGTCTATAAAATGGGGATAACTGTCTACTTTTCAAGGGTTGGTGAGGCTCAGATGAGATAAATCTATGTAAAACGTTTTTATAAACCTGAAAGGACCATGTATGACTGAATTTGAGTTAAACTACTTATAATAAGGGTTTGGTGACTGATGGCATATAATTCAGATAATGACCAGCTGGTTGGCAAGGAAGGAGTTTTTTCAGCCACAGCTACTCATGAAGCCCATAGAAATACACAGTTTCAGAGTTAGAAGAGACTTCAGCACTCGGCCAAGTCTAATTCATTCCTCCAAAAAGGATGCTAACTATAACATATCCAACTATAACATACAACTATAAAAGCTGGTCATTCAGCTTTTTTGCATGAAGACTTCCAGGGAAGGGGAACCTGCAGCCTCCCACGGTAGGCCATTCCATATCTGACCGGACCTAATTATTAGGAAGTATTTCTTCATTGACCTTAAAATCTGATCTTTGCAAATTCCATACATTTTTCCTACTTCTCAAAAGGTGAACATCTAAAAGGTGTTCAAGGATCACCCTTTATATCACTGAGTATAATGCACTCAGGGATCCTTGATAAACTTAACAACAACAAAAAGCATGGTGTGTGACAACTACAATATGACACTAGGGAAGCATCTGTCGCCATCATCATAATTGCTAACATTTCTACAGTGCATTGTTTTGCAAAGCTCTTTATACAGATTATCCAACTTAACATTCAGTTTCCAAATTTGGCCCCACTGTTTTTATCTAACCTTAGGACTCTCCTGTCCTCAATTTCCTCTCCTATAAAATGAAGTTGGTCTCTAGGGTCACCTTCGACTACAATGCTTTTCTGTATTAAATTCTTGCTGTGTAGTCAATTAGTTTATTTATCTTACTGACTTAAACTGGGATCCATATTTGTCCTTTTCTGCTCACTAGATTACAAGTTCCTCAGGAGCGAATTCTACATATTTCATAGCATATAAACTCCACTGTATCTAATATAATAAGACAAAGCCTGCAGTCAGTAACATATTTGTTGATAATTATAATCATGATCAATTAAAAGAAAATTCTTACTAAACATCTAAAATAAATTATCAAACTATTATCAGGAATATGGTAGACAAAATGTTCTAGTTCTATCAAGGGTAAAGACTCAATGCCATATGTTACTTTCCCATAGACCATACCTAAAATCCTCAGCATATATTATCCATCACAACCATAAAAAAATATTTTATAATAATCCCACATGACAAAGTTCTTTAGTACTTTAAACTTTATAAAGTTATTTCTGTTCTAACTTACATTTACATTCATTTATACTGTGTTTTTAAAGGTTTATTTCTTTTTATAAAAAAATGTGACCTAAAACAAAAAAAGGGGAGAAACAAGTAAATGAAATTAAATCAGTAGCAAAGAAGGACTATCCTGTTTATGCACAGGTATCCCATGGAATATCAGCTAATTTCTATCAACCACAAGGTCAATTACAATCAATGTGTTCTAAGTCAGGGGGAGAAAATAATCATTCTCCTTAGAATACATCAGAAAGAAATTATTTTTTTTCAAAATACAGGTTATAAATAACCTAAAAGTACTTGACCTCTAAAAAGGGGATGGAGGGGAGGAGGAATGATGGGGGAACATGGGGGACATGCTTCATAGAAGTGACTAGATGATCAATAAGAATGGTCTAGTAATTCAGGCTACCAGGACTGGGTAAAGCATAGATCACTATAACTTAAACAATAAATAAGATTTCTAGGTTCTGCAACATCATGACATCATCTAGCCCAACCTCATAATTTCACAGATAAGCAAATTGAATCCTTAAGATGTTAAATGGCTTACCTGAGGTCCTACAGATAGTACATAATGGAGCTAGTTTTCAGATTCAAACTACTGATGTCTTTTTACTCCAGGTCCTACCAGCAGATAGTATCAGAAAGGGAAGACTGAGAAAGGAGTATGATAAGACAATTTTTCTCCAGATAGTCTCTCTATGTATGGGTGTGGTAGATATTGTTTCCAAAAAGAAAACAAGTAGAGTTAATCATCCAAAAGGGAATTTAAAGAGTTTTAAAATGGGAAGAGCAGTGGAAAAAACATGGTAAAGTTAGCAGAGTAGCTAACCCATTAAAGCACCCTAAGCATTTGAGAGTGAAATCAGAATATGTGTAACTGTACTTGACAGCCAGAATGAGACCACTAATAGTAGATTCTATTTGAAAGATAATTTCTTTCTCTCAATTAAACATGCTTATAAAAAGACTGAGGTATATGTCCTTGGTCCAAACAGGAAGGCATCATTATCTACCCACTGAGAAAATAATTTCAAACTACCAAAAAAGAAACACTTCTTGGATGCTATCCTTGCAAACTTAAATTAATAGTGACCAAAAAAAAAAAAAAAAATTCTCAGTAAGCACTGTATCTTCATTGCTTAAAGAAAAAGCACATCTAATTTCCATTGTTTTCCTGTCCACTGATTAATACCCACTAGTAGCATTAATAGCTATGCAACTTCACAAAATATTGTTTCATGAACATGAAAGAGATATTTTTACCCAAAATATTTAGAAAAAACATCTGTGGGAAAGGGAAATCAGTTGACTTGTGATTTAAAAAAAGAAAAACAACATTCCCAGCTTCACAGATCAAATCTGTGTAGCCAAGCAAAGAAATAAGATATAGACTCACATAATTGCTTGAGTCCACTCCAGTTCTCTTAACACAGCTTTTAAATGGGGAAGGGGTGGGGGAAAACAAGAGTCTTAGTGGTAGAGTTTGTTTATACTTTATTGTTAAAGAAACAAATGGGTGTTTATTGGGAAGCCTAATTACAGTTCCACTGCAGTATTTTTTTTTTCTATTGATGTTTGATCATACTCAATGTTTGAATATACTAACCCCCAGTGATGGCAGTCATATCCAAAGATATTATTTTACTTATTTCTCTTTTGAGCAAAAAGATCAATGCTATTTATTCCCTTTCAAATTTGCAGCCCTCTCAGTTCATGAAGAAAAAAAAGCATCCAACAAACAAGCTGATGCATAAGAAAAACCATCTGATGGGTAGAGGAACTCTGATTGGTGTTCTGCCTTGCTCTTCCAAAAAGAAACAAAATAGAACCATAGTGTAAAACAGGGTGGAACAAAGCCCTGCCAAAAATTGAAAAGGCACAAAGATCATTATTCTCTACTTACACAGGGGTTTTTTTCTGTAGTTGTTTTCAATAAACTCTTTATCCCACATATTTATAGAATATGTCTCTCTGCTGTTCTAGCCTAGTTCAACAAGACCCAGGCAACTTTTGAGACTTACTACAAGAAAACTCTCCTTTAAAAAATGGAGCAGAGTCTAGTTATCTGCCCCCTAAGGCCAACCTCAAAGATTTTGTCAATTTCTATAGCAGACATACTGATTTTTTTAACAGGTAGCCTACAGGCAGAGACATAGCCTGAAATAAACTCTAGACATGGTTGTTGAGTTATAGGGGTCCTGGTAGAGAGAATTTTAGAATACTTAAAATGGCACTTTTCAAGCCTTTCTAGATCCCTTCTTAGCCTTTCCACTTATTTCTCAAATTCCTTCTTGTTCTTGTTCTTTCCTTCTCTACCTCATCCTTATCTGAAATTGGTAACTATATATAGCTAGGTGTCTACAATGAAATATTTAACCTGGAATGCCAAAAATGGAATGTCTTTAATTTATTGAGTCTAAAAATGGCATGCATCATAGTAGATTTTGTCAAATTGTTTCCTGAAATCTAACAGCATGTTTTAAGTACTTTTCTTTTTTTTAAATTAAGTGGGTAGAGGCTAAGCTATAGTGGCCGCAAGTCATAAAATAAAGCTCTATCTTATACTCTAAAACCAACCACTCAAACATATTATCATAAAGGTAATGATATTTGTTTGAAATGAGCCTGGAACATCCATGCACTTCTGTTCTGCACAGCATCACCAACTGCCTGCTGTGACAGGGCCCATCTGAAGCTTTTGTTTAGCAGGCAGTCCTGAAGAATTCCAACTGTGTGTGAGGTTGGGCAACTATGTCTGGTTTTAGAGCTTCCCACACTCTCTGGCTGGCTTGTTGTTTCTAATTATCCTATTGCTTCAAATAAAGGGACTTTTCTTCCTAATGATCCAGTTGCATGTCTACATAATAATATGCCAGACTTTAATTAGAAAGTATACAAAAGTGCTCAGGGAATGATTAGATCATTATTTACCCAATTCAAATACTTTAAGAACACACAACAAAAACATATAATTACATAGTATTTGCTTCCACTCATATGGTAAGAAGCTTTCAAGTAAGGCCAAAAGCTGTCACTTCCTCAGCTATTGAAATGTAAAAGTTTGTCATCCCCTTTCTAGCTGGGAATTGGAATTACTCATTTAACATTTATTGGCCATCCAGCCAGAAAAGTACAAGGTACTAGAAGGAAATACAAAGCAACTATGACACAGTTCTTGCCCTCAAGGAGCTAAAAATTTAATTGAAGAAAATGCAGAACATCATTGCCTTAACTGCTTTTCTGTTTCTCCGGTTACAACCAACCCATAATCATATTATAAAATTGGGGGAGCAGGGGAGAGAGAGAGATCACTGATTTGGGAAGAAAGAAGGCCAATTTTGTCAAATGAGAGTAGAAAGCTCTTCTCTAGCCACTTTCTTCCTCTGATACACAAGGAGGACCAGTATTTCTAAGGCACTGAATAATCTTATTTCTGGTTTGCTTTTGGCTCTATCTCAGATTCAGGGATAAAGCTATTTAAGGCTTTGCCAAGGTGGCAGAAGGCTCAGTAGTCACTACTGCTCCCAGCAATGAAGTAACAGTCCTAACACAGTCAGCTCTCTAGCATGGCCCTTACTTAGAAGACCAACATTCATTTACTACTGATCTTCCAATTTGGTACCAAAAGGATGACAAAACCTCATGGGATTTAATATGAATTAATTACATGTATGGATTATTTCCATTTTATTCCTTATATGTATATTTACATATTTTTTTCCCCTTATATTGCAGTCTAATTCTAACTTTTAAATAAAAAGAACTTTCTGTTTCAAGATTCACAAATTGCAACTTGGAAAATAACAGACTGATTGGCATAATGGTTGGACTTTGAGTCAGGAAGACCTAATTCAAATTTCATCTTGGATACTATGTCACTGTGGGCAAGTGAGTTAATTGTTTATGAGCCATCAACAACATATCATTAAAAATTATCTAAACTACAGAAAGTTATAATCAACAAAATCACAATTTTAAATTAGGAAACCAACTTTTCACAATTAAACAGAGTTGAATAACTAGACATCCATTTTTATGAGAAATGGGTGGGTGAGATTATAAGAACTTTATTATATATTTTCTGTATATAACTTATTGAAGTTGATTGTTTTTTCTCTTCCCTAAACTTGTAGCTGTTCTTTGGTCATTATCTATGCTAATTACGGGTGAGGAACATTTTTTAAAAACTAAGTTTAAGAAACATTAAGTTAACCAGTAATCTGTAAAATTAGAAATTTATAAAACCTAGATGCCAGGTTGTCACAGCATCTAGAATTTTATCATCATACCTAGAATTTTCAACAATTATTTGATGATGAACTGTAAACATAAAGTGCAAATCTTCATGTTAACTAATTAATTAGGATCCTTATTGGACATTCAAAATACCATAGTGGCCCCTGATACTCTTGGGATCATCTATCAGCCAGGGCACCAGGTGGTACTGTTTGGTTCATATTTCTGATACTTCTCCTCTTGCCACCTAAACTACCACCAAAACCAGCTTCCTCCAGGATTCACACCTGTGAGGCCTAAATAAGAGATTGGTGGGAGAGAAGAGAGGCTTTTACTACCTTTATTACAAAAGTACACTTCACAGGGTAAGTACCTTGACTGACTCCCATTTTCCCTCCCCCCAAAACCAATAAAAACTGTTCAGCCCCAATGTTATTTCCCTGTTCCATCATTATTATCTTTCAAATCTCAAAAGGTGATTTTCTTTTGGCTCCCTCATCTGTTCCCTTCTCAAAAGCCTGGTTCATTTAAAAATGATATGAAAGTCCCCAACACCTTCCCCTTTGTTATTACAAGGCCAGTCTCCTTCATGAAGGTTTGGAAAGTTAGAAAATCTGACCAAACTGAGACTCCAGTCATCTGTAAAGTTAGGTTGCAGAGGGAGAAGGAGGATAACTGTTGTATGGTCCTGAAACCTTCCATTCTTCCTCCTTGCTGTTTGTACTGGGGAAAAGAAAAAAATTTTTAAATTATTTTTGACCATCTGAAATCACTCCGTAATGTGACTCACACAACAAATGTGTCATGCTTAGCTTAGCCCTCCACAATTTGCCTCCATTTCCAGGCTCAGTTAGGTGGCACAGCAAGACCTGGAATCAGGAAGTCTTGAGTTCAAATTCAGACTCAGACCTTGTATAAACCCTGCACCACTTGCTTAACCTTTCTGTCTCAATTTCCTCAATTGGAAAATAGATTAGTTACAGTACCGGGCAGCTGTGATGATCAAATGAAATAATATTTGTGAAACACTTAGCACACAGTGCCCGGCAGGCATTTAACACTTTAAATACTCATTCTGTCCCCTCATGTCATATTCTTCATATACTCTACTATCTGGCCAAACTGGCCTATTCATGGATACAGTCCTTTAGATGGTAAGTTCCCTAGGGCAGGGTCTTTCTTTTACATCTTTGTAACCCTGGCATTTAGCACAGAGCCTAGCACATAAAAGGTGCTTAATAAATGTTTACTGATTGACTGACCTACAGCTTTACTTTCCCATCTCAAAATCCTTCATGCAGACAAGTCCACAATTTCTGGGGGAGACTCCCTCTAATCACTGCCAACTTAGAAGCCTTGATAGAAGAAGCCTTAGAAGCCTTAAGTTTAAGTTCCCTTCCAGGGTGAAGGGCAGAACAGTATAAGGAACAAAGAGTCTGAAGTATTGATACTCTGACAAGTACTGGTACTCCAACAAGTACTGGTAGTGGCAGCTCATTTAAACATCTCAGTACCTCAGGCAAATCTACAGGACTGGCAAAGAAACTGCAGAAATACACCGGTGGAGAAAGTTCGTCACAACAAGCTGCCTATACCACTGACACAGGTCATGTCCAAAAGACAACCTGACGAATCCCATACTACCTCCCTACTGACAGAAGGAGGATGGTTTCAAGATGCATTTGTCAACACATTTTCAGGCATGGCTCATGTGTGGATTTCTTAGGGAAGACAGAAAGCCACTCTAACTCAAAGGTACTGTGCTAATGATATTTTAAATGAAAATAAGCCTCATTACTTTTGAAAAGTTATAGCAATTGGAACTAGGTAACAAAGTTTTCAGCCAGGTATAAGCCAGTCCTTGGTGTGTGAGGTGCAAAGATCCTACCCCCCAAATTGACTACTCAGAGATTTCTCGAGGTGAAAGCAGAAAGGTTTCTTTATTAGAATCTTGCAAGAAGCTGACGGTCCACACCACTGGAACACCAGAGAGAGGAGACCACCTTACAGAAGCAGAAGCTGGGTTAAATAGACAAAAACCACAAAACCCCTCCCAAATAACCGGACCTTCCTTCCCATTGGTGGGAAAGAGGTGTCCTTACAACCCTTTATCCAATACAAAATTATTTATCAGAAGTTGGCTTATTATATATTCATAAGCTTCTTCTGTTTTCCAAAGAAATTAACTACTTTACAGGACCGCCTGTCTAACATATTACTTGTTGCAAAAGTAGGCTAAGCCCACTTGTTGCTCTTCTTGATCACCAAAGACCAACACCTGGCAAGCACATTACAGGAAAAACAAAATGTGGGCCTGCCAGGACTAAAACCTAGCTCAAGTTTAGTGATTGTCTTCTTTACTTCATGGGAACATCTTCATTTGTTCCTCTCAATTTCTATCTAATTTCCTGATAATGTGTGTGTGTGGTGACAGGATAGTCACCACAGCAAACAGCCTACCTGAGAAACCACATTCTATTCTACACATTGAGGATTAGCTCAAGTAAGTAAACTAAAAAGGTAACTGAATGAAAGAAAAAAACATTTATTAATGTTTAATTAACTAATAGCACCAAGTGCCAATTATTCTACTATAGGATGGAAATGTAAATATTTTTTAAAGTGATTCACAGCACTTGCCTTCAAAAGGTTTCCATTCAAGTAGAAGGATACAATCTATATAAGGGAGTGGTATCTAAGGAAGGGACTTTTTTTGTCTGGACTACCAGGGATCAGTGAGTTGATCTATAGAGCAAGTGACAGCTACATCCATAAGAATGATTTATAAACATAAAATGGTACTTTTAAAACACGGGTAGGTCTCTTAGGCTTTCATAAATATTTTGAACACTGCTTTGCACATAGTAGGCACGTTGAATTGACCTTTCCCTTCCTAACAGAGAATAGGACCATAAATTTTAGAGCCAGATGAAATCTTTTTTTTTTGTTTTTTGGGTTTTGGTTTTTTTTTTTGGAGGGCAGTTGGGTTAAGTGACTTGCCCTTAGTTTTTTTTGTGTTAAGTGTCTGAGGCCGGATTTGAACTCAGGTACTCCTGACTCCAGGGCGGGTGCTCTGTTCACTGTGCCACCTAGCCTCCCCAGAGCCAGATGAAATCTTAATGGTTGTAGATTCCAACCACTTTATTTTACAGACTGAGGAAACTGAGGCCCAAGAGGTCAAGTGTCTTGCCCAGGGTAATATGATTAGTAAGTGTCTGATGCAAAATTCAAATCCACGTCTTCTGATTTCAAATCTAGTGCTCCATCCATTGTACCAGGCTGCCTACAACCCTGTTTGTATTTTTAATTCCACTGTTTCTGAAAAAAAAAAAAAATTGCTGAAGCAAAGGTAAATTCCAACAAAGGCTTGGTCAGGATACTCACAAATTCCCAAATGTTGGATTAATGAGTTTTTACTGTACTTGTTAAGATGATGTGGTTTTTCCTGGCGAGCCAGTTGTGCAGAAAAGTGTAAGTCTCATCTCTCAAAATGACTTTTCCCAGACAGCTCATTTTATCAGTCAAAAAACATTAAAGTTCCTATCTGAGGACTCTGGGTATCTACATGTGTATCTATACAGTTCTTAGTACCTTATTACCTAGGCATTTTGGGAAGTGAAAAACGGAGTGTAGGTAGAAAGTCAGGCTCCTTGCTGACTAGTAGAGATAATTGGAAAATGAACTTTGTAGAATTAAAGACACCCTGGATGGGATTACAGAAATCCTATCTAATAGATTGAAGGGGAAAGTTTCTCTCAGCTCCTGCAGCAATGTTCTGAACTACATTCAACTCTTAGTTATTAAAGGTAAGACGGGTAGGTAAGTATGGAATAAGGAATTAAGTCTACAAATAATGCAGTGGTTTACCTTTCCAGCTTTATCTCATATTGTTCATATTACTTCCTTTCCAGCAGAACTGGAAACTTTTCTCCGCTGATCATAACCTGTACTTTCCAGCCTCTCTGTCTCTCTGCCTTTATTCAAAGTACTTCTATGCCTTCTTTCTATTTAAAGTTAATTAATACATAGGTTACACAATCAGAAGAAGAAAATGGGTGAGAGTCTGAGGTATTCACAGAAACAAAATGGCAGAATCTGAGTTAGGAAGGTCATGGAATCCAACTTGAACTTAAATAAAAATCTTTCTACAAAATACCCAAAAAGCAGTTGCTGAAGACCTCCAAGGAGGGAGAACACAATATCACCTTCAGAGTATATGAGGACAGTTGGACGCACAATGGATAGAGTTCTGGGTCTTGGAATCAGGAAGATCTGAATTCAAATGTGACCTCTGACACTTAACTAGCTAGGTGATCCTGGGTAAGTCTGATGAGATGTAGGCTCTGGGACCCCTCCCCCCTTTTTGAGCTCTCCTTGATTTTTTGGTTCTGGGAAAGTAAACCTTCCCAGGGAAGACATTTGCCTGTGGTCATTGGCCTAGAGATGAGGCTCTGCCCTAGTCTTTAGCTCGCTTTGTTCCAACAGTTTCCCACCCTTGAATTGGCCGGGCCCACCATTGTCTATGGTCTCCAGGTAGCCTCCAGCAACTTCCCACCCTGAACAACTCATTACTGGAGTCTGACCTCATCTGACTCCTCCTGAAGACCCTCCCCAATCTCCTCCTCTGGACCACCCCTAGATTCCTCCCACAACCTTATTGTATATAGAACCCCATCTTCCCTCCATGTGGTGTGAGAGTGCCATGGAATAGT
>JAQQSW010010245.1:0-13038 GCA_028646575.1 Pseudocheirus occidentalis | reverse complement strand
GGGGGGGATGATAGAAGGGAGGACAGATTGGGGGGAGGGTAGTTAGAAGCAAACACTTTTGGAAAGGGACAGGGTTAAAAGACAAAATACAATAAGCCAGGGGTGAGATAGGATTGAGGGAAATATAGTTAGTTTTTCACAATATAACTACTATGGAAATGTTTTGCATAGTTACACATGTAGAACTTATGGGGGTGTGTGAAGAGGGAAGAAGGGAAAGAATCTGGAAATCAAAATTTTAAAAACAAATGTTTAAAAAAATTTGTTTTTGCATGAAATTGGGAAATAAGATATACAGGTACTGTGGCATAGAAATCCATCTTGCCCCACTAGAAAGTTGGGAAAAAGTTTCCTTCCTGGAGCATGGCAGAGGGTATAAGAGAACAGATTGGGGGAAGGGCTATTCAGTACTTCTGCTATTTTGAGTGGGGGTACAGGAAAGATGGGGAGAAAATTTTTAACTCAAAATCTTGTGGAAATGAATGTTGAAAACTAAAAATAAATAAATAACATTTTTAAAATGAGGAATTGGAGATTCTTAGCCTAGAGAAGAGCAGACTTGGTGGGAGGGAAGAGAATATTCTAGCTGTCATCAAATATGTGAAGGGCTGGTAGGCAGAAGAAACATACTGGTTTGGATTTACTCCAACGACAAACTAAGATCAAAAGACAGAAATTACAAGGAGGTTGTTTTTGACTCAACAAAAGTCCACAATGGCAATAGGCTGCTTCACCAATGAGTGTTCTCCATTCCTTGGAGCTGTTGAAGCAGAGACTGAACGACTGACCAACAATGATGAGGTCAAAGGGATCCTTGCACTGGGAGGGAGGTTGTACCAAATGATCTCTTCTTTTCCAATACTACTACTGTTTCTAGGATGGGTTAATCCATAAAATCTTAATGATTTGGGGCATAGATTCTTCAATTGATTTCACAACTATAGACCAAACTATTTTTTTTTAAGTCTAAGCCATGAATTATGCTAAGTCAATTGTTGACATTTGTGTAATTGTATAGTGCTTTCTTTTTTTAGTATTGCAATTCAGTATAACAGAAGAACACCCCAGAATAACTGGGGGCCCTTCCAACTTCCAATCAGCGCCCTGATGAATTTTTTGTTAAAGTGCTAATAATTAAACAACACTTTACAAAATGATTCTCCTCCTTCCAGCAGTAGGTACCATGATGATCATTATTCCCACTTTACAAATGTGCTTTAGAGCAGTTAAGTGACCTGTTAAAGGTTATTCATTTTCAAATAGGAGTCCGCACCAGGCCAGTACAATACTGTAAAATGAGCACTGAACTTGGAGTCAGAAGACCCAGATATGAATCCCTGTTGCATCACTCTATAGTAGATGATATAAAGGTAGGGGGAAAGGAGAAATCAACCCAAACAAGTGGATATCCTTAAAAGAATATTTTCCTCCTTTCCTCCTGGATTAATCATACTTTTCTAAAATTTGTGATAGTGAAATATTTTAAAAGCTTGCAGTCGTCAGGGCCCAACCTAAGCTGGTGCTCTGATAACTTAGTTTTGGCACTTGAATGATATGATGCTTGATGGTTATTCAGGGGTTAACAAAGGAGGTTTATTTAGCCGTAAGAAGGAAACAATAGGGAGCAGCTAGGTGGCTCAGCGAATAGAGCACTGGCCCTGGAGTCATGAGGACCTGAGTTCAAATGTAACTTCAGACACTTAACACTTACTAGCCATGTGTCCTTGGGCAAGTCACTTAACTCCAATTGCCCTGCCCTCCCCCTCAAAAAAGGCAAAAAATAAAAAAGAAGGAAACAATATTGGATAAGCATATCCAATAAGGACACCAATGTTGATCCAGCTACACTTGGCTTCTCCAGTGTTGGTCATGCTGTTGGTTCATAGACCTCAGAGAGGCAGCTAGAGATCTTCATGACAGGAAGTCAGGTTACACCTGCGTCAATTCCTTTAGTCAGTCAGATCTCAAGAAGGGTTTCAAGACCTGTTAAGGAACTGAACTGGCTTAGCTTGCTACTCTGGCTTACATGGTGTTCAGTTCAGTAATTTTCAGTCATTTCTGATTCTTTGTAACCCCTTCTGCGGTTTTCTTGGCAAAGATACTAGTATGGTTTTCCATTTCCTTCACCAACACATTTTACAGATAAGCAACTGAGGTAAACAGGGTTAAATGGATCACACAGGATCACACAGCTAGTAAGTGTCTAAGGCTGGATTTGAACTCACAAACTAGAGTCTTCTTGGTATTGTATCCACTGTGCCACCTAGCTGCCCTAGCCTACCTGGTGGGTCCCTAGAAAATAGCACTTCTCTTCTTCCTCATTTTAGAAATAGAAATATTAAAGATGAGAGTGGTAAAGTCACTTTCATAAAGTCCCATAGATAGTTAGGAGCATAACAGGACTCAAATGAATGTCATCTTACTCCAAATCCTATATTCTTTCAAACATAATACCAGGAGTTTTTATCTGGCTTGTAAAAATAAATCCAGATTTCATTTATTTTCCCATCTATGATCATCTATGAAGGAGACATAGCAAGCCACATCAGCACTAACAGGTAAAATTATCTATATTTATATTGATCCAACCTGAATCATCCCTTAATCTTCTTCAATCTTACAGATATCTTTAGTGTATCATTGGGTTTTCAGTCTTTAATTGGGCAATCCTATCTGTAGAATCAATCTTGAATAATAAAATCCAGTTAGATGTTGGATGATCTGGGCACAGATCTGTCATGAGGCTGCCAATCCCATTTATGTATGTTCATTGCTTGGTGTCTTGGTTGCTCCTCCCCTTGCTGGAATACAAAGTAATTAAACACAAGGTTTAGGAGGGTGGCGCTAGCTAGTTTAGGAGGGTGACTTTGTGCAGGAGATATTCTTAAGATGCATCTCAAAGGAAGAGAGGGACTCTGTGAGGTAAATTTAAGGAGGAAGTGCATTCTAGGCACGTGGACCAGTGCAAAGATAGACAAGATTTGAATAGAATATTGTGAGTGAGAAAAAGAGAGAAGGCCACTTTGGCTGCATCTCAGAGTTTAGGAGAGACAGTAATGTGCAATGAGGCTACAAAGATCCTCTGATCTTTAGGGACATATTATTTTCAGCTGTAGAAGCTAAACAGAGAAATATGTATTTTATCTTAGAGGCAATAAAGAGAAAGCCACTTAGCTGAGTAGAGGAGTCATATTCAGTTCTGCCTTTAGGGAAAATTTCTTTGGCTGGTGTTTCAGTTTCAGGACTGGAGTAATGAGAAATTTGAGTCAGGGACATCAATTGGGAGGGTATTCCAACATCATAGGTAGAAGATGATGAGAGCCTTAACCACAGAGGTTGTTGTGTGAACAGAGAGAATGGATTGAATGTAAGAGATATTATGAAATACGAAATGGCAAGATTTGGCAGTTGGTTGAGTACAGGAACTGAGGTAGTTTCTGAACCTGAGACACTGAAATGCTGATGGTTTCTTTGACAGGAATAAAGAAGTTTGGGAAAGAGGAGGGTTTAAGGGGCAGGAGAATGAGTTCCATTTAATACATGTTGGTTTAAGATGGTGTACATCTGGTTTGAAATTTCTAATAGGCAATTGATAATGCAGGACACCCACAGTCAGGGGACTTGGAATGGTTGACGATCCCATCAAAGGAGAATGAGGAGTGTTTGGACTGAGATGGTAAACCAGGAGAGAGTGAGTAGTATCACAAAAATTCAGAGAAAATATAGTTTCAATAGCAGGAAAGGATGTTCAATTGTGTCAAACGTAGCAGATGATTGAAAGGGATTAATATTAAGAAAAGACTGGAGCAATTTCAGCAGAGTGATGAGGTAGAAAGTTGGATTATAAAGCACTGAGGAGTGAATGAAAAGAGAAGAAGAGGAGACAGTAAGTGTATATAACTTTTTGAAGGAGTTTGGATGAGAAAGGGAGGAGAGATTTAGGATAATAGTTTGAGGAGATGGTAGGGTTTGGTGAACTTCTTTTTAAGATTAGAGAGACTTGGATATATTTCTAAGCAGTAAAGAAGGAACCATTTGATAGAGAGAATTTGTAGAATTCAGAGAAGATGGGGAGTAATTGAAGATGCAATTTGCTGTATTATACATGAGGGGATGGGATCAAGTGCATATAGATAGTTGGGGTTACCTTTCATAAGGAAAAAGTCTACTTCTTTACCAAAGATGAGGAAAGGAAGATAGAGTAGGAGCTTCTATCAAGGGCTTTTGAGATGAAGAGAAGTGTAGAAGAATCCTCAACTTATTTAGCTGGAGGAATGCTTCTTACCATTGGTAGTCTTCCAAGCAAAATTTCTGGAATTTCCATAGTGTTCTGTGGTAACTCAACAGGTACACTAACCATATGCATTTGCCATATTGGGGAAGGGGTGAGGGAAAGCTCACACTTTCTGCTGTGATACTCCTCTGAGTGGATCAGGTTTCATTTTCTGCATTATAAAACTTATAGCATTGAAAGAAAAAGACAATGCTTCAAGGAGAAAGTCCCTCTAAACTGTCACATCCTGAGGTGGGTGGGAGGAGAATGGGAGGGTGGAAGGGTCCGAAATCCAAAAAAGTAATTTAAGAAGTTAATGAAAACAGAGACTGCTTAAGCTGGAGCAAGAGACACATCAAACTGTCAGCTTGTACATTGAAAAACACATCAGTTGGATACACACATATAAATCACAGCATCAGATATGATGATCACAGGCCTGCTGTTAAATTACGAATCAAATTTATGGGCCCAATCACTAAGGCCTGCCTCTTAGAATCAAAGAGCATGAACTAAGGGGAAACATTTAGGGAAATGAGACTTGTTTTCATGCAGAATTTATTAGTAACAAAGCCAAGGTATAATCAGAGCTTGATTCTGGCTTTCTTGCCATTTCTTCACACAAAAAAATTCCACTTCTCACTTTCATGCCTTTGTCCAGGCTTTTCCCACATCAGGAATGTACTCCCCCCTCACCTCAGCCTTTTAGAATCTCTTTTCGTTTTTCAAAACTCAATTCAAGCACCACATTTTATGTGAAATCATTCCTAGTCTTTTCAACTGCTAGTGTCCTCCCTCCTAAATTTCCTGGTATTTATTTTGTGTATATTTTGTTTTAGGTTATTTCAAAGGATTGCATGTCATAGATTATGAGTGGGCGTGGCCTATGGAGTACTTTCCAGTGCTCCTCTGACAACTTCTGGGGACACGTGGGGCTCAGTGCTGAAGGACTTGGTTCCCAGCTTTCAGAAATGGGAGAAAATCCCACTCCCCTACCCTGGTCATAACACATATGGAATTCTATGTTCAGTTCTGACTGCCATGCATTTGGAAGAACATTAACATAGCAGCACATATTCAAAGGATGGCATGAGGTTTCAAGTTCACACTATGTGAAGATTGGTTAAATGAACTAGATACAATTCACGTGGAGAAGGGGAAACCCAAGGAAGAGACGACAGTTGTCTTCAAGCATTTAGAGGGTGGTCATATAGAAGAGGAATTAAATATACTCTGTTTAGTCCCAGAGGGGAGAAGTAAGAGGAAATGGGAGAAATTTCAAAGAAGGAAATTTTAGTTTGATCTAAGGAAAAACTTCCTTAGCAATTGAAAGTATCCCAAAGTTAAATGGACCATCTCAGGAAGAAATGGATTCCCTCTCCTTGGAGGTCTTCAAGCAGGTAGGGTAAAAGTTGAGCAAACACTTACTGAGTGTGTTGTAATAGGATTTCTTTTTTCTTTTTTTGGAGTGGGGAACACAAAGCAATTGAGGTTAAGTGACTTGCCCAAGGTCACACAGCTAGTAACTGTGTCAAGTGTCTGAGGTCGAATTTGAACTCAGGCCCTCCTGACTCCAGGGCTGGTGCTCTATTCACTGCACCACCTTGCTGCCCCCAGGATTTTTTTTTCATTTAGTCACTCAACAAGCATTTATTAAACACTTACTATGTTCCAGACACTGTGTTATACCCTGGGAATACAAATACCATCAAGAAGAATGATAGTGCCTGCCCTCAAGGAGCTTACATTTTATTGGGGGAAGACATCACATAAAAGGAACCTGAGTAGGGCAGAGAGGACAATGGAGCAGGAACATGGTAGAGAAAAGGCCAAATGCAGATTGAAGAGAAATGGAACACAAGCCCTGGGCTCCTTCCTTAAATGAAGATTCTGGGAGGAGCCATCCAATCAGAAGGAGAAGCCACGCGTCTTCCCCACCTTGCCCCCTCCCACAACACACATAAACTAGACATTCATGTGGCTACATGGAAACCCTTATTAGATCAAGAAACACGTAAGAAATAAATGAGCTTTTTCTATTACTTTGAAGTTCGCAAGAAAGAACCAATGGTGGTGGGTAGTAGAATGAGGGCCAACAGAGAATTTTGGACTGAATATTGTTCGGGAAAACCCCTTAAGTTAAAATATATTATTTAAAAAAACACAACAAATACTTTAGTTCCCCCAATTACATGTAAAAACAATTTTAATATTATTTTTTTAAGTTTTGAGTTCCAAATTATATCCCTTCCATCATCTCCCTCTCCCTAATACAGTAAACAATCTGATATAGATTATTCATGTTAAGCTAAAATATTTTTTTAGAAACATAATCCATTACCAGAGGGGCCAAAGAGTGAAGATGTTGTTATTAAAACGCAGTCATTGAGATTACATGAAATATTCCAGAAATACTCTAGTACATTTTCCTTCAAAGAAAATTGATACCTTTTGTTTTTGTATCATCTTCATTTTCAAATATATCCTGATTCCCCTTCCCAGAAAGCTATCCAAACACTAAATTCTAGTTGTTTGATGGAATCTTTCTGAGTCTACTATATTCTTAGTATTATCAGATGCTGGCTCCAAAGTAGCTTCCATAAACCCCTTGAGGACAAGTTCCCATTTGGTGAAGTTAAGGTTAACCCCTGAAATAATTAGAAAACAGTAAGAACCCATGTGGGAAGGCAGCATGATACAAGGTATAGAGAGTTGGCCTTAACTCTTTGAAGATCTGGTTTCAGACTTTACTTCTTACATATGTTGGTTGTGTGACACCAGGTAAGTAATTCAGCCTCTAAGTATCACTGGGCAACTATTAAAAACTACAAGATGTATAAAAGTTGGTGGCATGCATTCAAAGAGGAAGTTCCTCACCAGGAGCTCATTATACTAATGAAGTCACAGGGCCAGTAGCAATTGGGATGTAATGGGAGACTGGGATTGGACAGTAAGAACCTGGTCTTTGTAAGCATGCCTAGAGTCCTCTGCTTAATTCAGTTCTCACTTGGACTTCAGCGTGTATGTAGGTAGGTATTGTTTCTACTCTACTCACCGTTTAGACAAGAGGATCTTTCTTTTTTTCCTTTTTTTGAGCTTTAGCTAATTTACTTATTTTTAGTTTTCAACATTCACTTCCATAAGTTTTAAATTTTCTCTTGTTCCCTCTTCCCTTCTCTCCCCAAGGCAGCGTGCAATCTGATATAGGCTCTGCATATACATATTCCCACTGAACATATTTTCACATTAGTCATATTCTATAGAAGAATTATAATGAATGGAAGAAACCGCGAAAAAGAAAAAAACAAAAACAAAAAAAAGAGAAAATAGCCTGCTTCGCTCTGCATTTAGACTCCATAGTTCTTTCTCTGGATGTGGATGGCATTTTCCATCATGGCTCCTTTGGAATTGTTTTAGGTCCTTGCATTGATGAGAAGGGTTAAGTTTATCAAAATTAGTCATCATACCCTGTCGTTGTTACTGCGTACAATGTTGGACAAGAGCATCTTTTTGATTAGCTATTGAACTAGAACTTAGAATGCTTATAAAAGATATTAACAGATGGTTCAAGGGCTCTTTCATGCTGGTTGCATTTGAGTAGGATGAGCCTACTGGGGAAGAGAGAGGTATTGGGCCATTTTTTGCCCACCCATGTCAACACATGGCCTTGAAGATGGATCCTGTTTCCTTGTTTGGTTGGTTTTGTTTGTTTTGTTTTCATTTGTTATTTCTTTTTCTTAGGTAAGGAAAGATCATCGAGGCTCAGGGGCCTGACTCTTCTGGGAGAGTGGGTGTTGGAATAAGGATTCTCAGAGCTTATTTGAGTTATGCTTATAACTAAGAACTGTTCAACTTATCAACTTATACTACGACCCTATGGTATCAAACAGAGGAACTGCTGTGGCCACTTGACAGAAGAGGTAGAGAGGTAATAGATGGTAGATGCAGATGCTATAGAGGCAGCTAGGTAGCACAGTAGATAAAGTGCCGGGCCTGAAGTCAGGAAGACTCATCTTCCTGAGTTCAAATCTGGCTCAGGCACTCCTTAGCTGTGTGACTCTGGGCAAGTCACTTAACCCTGTTTGCCTCAAATTTCTCATCTGTAAAAGAAGATGGAGAAGCAAATGGCAGTATCTTTGCCAAGAAAACCCCAAATTGGGTCACAAAGAATCAGACACAACTGGAACACCTTAATGACAACATAGATGATACACAGACATACATATAGAAACAGATGCAGAATTATAGAGACAATATAATGATATAGTTATATGGATATTGATATTCCCTAAGAATTATATCTATCTCAACCAGAATATCTTTCAAATTCACCCCATTTGAAACCAGTGTTGGCCAGTCTGCTCTGAAATACAAGCCTGATCACAACGATTATCATGGTATGGTCAAGATAAGACCAGCATATTCAAGAGCAAGGAGAGAGGTTACCTTTGTAGAGACAACAGGGCAGAACATTCTGCAGATTGTTCTTAATAAGGGATATGCAGTGTGGTGAGACCTGGGGCCACTGCCAAGAAGAACTAGGTTCAGTTCTGCCTTTGATGCATGTTGACTATGACCCTGTGCAAGGCTGTAACCCTCCCTTAACCTCTTGTTCTTAGTAACATTCTAAGACAACAAGTTATGAACAAGATGCTGTCTTGCATTGGTAGAGAGGGGATTGCATTATCTAGGAGCTCTCTATGCCAATAGTTACAAATTCTTAGAGAATATTTATATCTCTATCCATGTCTGTAACCATATCTATGTCACATCATACCTGTGTCTGTGTCTATGGTTGTATTTTTATCTATGTCTATCTTGGTATATGTATATCTATATCTGTGCCTATATCTATATCTATTTCTATTTCTATCAATAGATGCAGTACCTATTGTTATCCTTGATAATAGTCGGTAACGAACTCTCTTTGAAACTGCTCTTAGGAATTCCTCTCCCCCAAACTCCCAGGTTTCCTAGCTTTCTGTTACTAAAATTCTCTATTACTATGATCTTAGTTTCAGTGCTAACCAAGGAAGGCACTCCCAGATAAATGCAGATGCAATTAGAGGATGATTGTCCAGAAGTGACCGAAGAGCTGATTGCCCTCTGGCAGGATATGTCTATCAAGGACTATTGTCCAAAGAATAATATGATAGAAAC
Source organism: Pseudocheirus occidentalis (assembly GCA_028646575.1). Classification (NCBI taxonomy): domain Eukaryota; kingdom Metazoa; phylum Chordata; class Mammalia; order Diprotodontia; family Pseudocheiridae; genus Pseudocheirus; species Pseudocheirus occidentalis. Next base: position 3,605 of record JAQQSW010010245.1, on the reverse strand, counting down.
TCCATGCCTAACTTTCCAGACTATAGTCCAAGGTAGAACAGCACTGGAATAACCCAATGGATCACTGGGCTGTGGAACTAACTGAGAAGGGTGAAACTTCAGCAATGTCCTTCTCATTTAGGTGCTAGCAGGTTTTCTGAGAGGTCAATGTGTGCCTGGTATCCTGGTTGGGGCTCCTCTGTGAATATATAAAACTACCAAAAGATAAATTGGACCCTTCTTACTACCAAGGCAAGATAGGTTATTTACATACCATGTTGGATGTTTAAGTGCTGAATTTCAAAGGATCATTTAAAAGCCACCTTAGGATATCTTTCCTACTGTGATCTTATATTTCCAGGGATTATGTCATCTTTTTCTTTGTATCTCCATTGCCTAATATGCTACCTGGTACAGAAAAGATGCTTGTTGATTGTTTATGCCCTATCTTTCCAATAAGACTATAATTCTATTGTGAGAAAGTTCTCCAAGCAAAGCAGGTGCTTAAATACTGGTGGATTTTCTAACTTTTTCTCGCATTTTTCTGATAAGCTCCATGAAGGTAAGGACTACATCTTATCTACACTTTCTATCAGCCCCAGTACCTCATAGCACTGCATATGAGATGGGTGTTTGCTAGATTGAATTGTTGACTGATTTTTGGCAAATCTAGGTTCTTTACTACCATCTTGCCATCAGTTGCTACTTGTCTTGGCATAGTAGAAAGGGAGTTTTCTGCCAGATAACATGACTCCTTTTTTTCCATGTCACTAAGTGCTTTATGACTATGTTCTCATTAATCAGTATTCCTGTGAGGAGGAAAAGAGCTAAATTATGATGGTGCTCATTTTCCTGAAGGGGAAACTGCAGGCTTTGTGTCTTTGAACAAGTCACCTAAACCCTCCCTACTTTAGTCAGAAGGCAGTCAGGACCCTATCCATTAGACAGCTGATGGGGGAGGGTGGGGGATCTTTCCAGACAATTCTTGCCAAGTAATCCCCACTAGAGAGATCCATGCTGCCTTCTTTATCTTCCTCTAATAAGTATCCCTGGTTTATTATAAGTCAATGTCCCCTAAGTTATTAAAAGTGAAGAAAGATCTAAGGTTAGAGAAACCTCAAAGTATCAAATGCTCCCAATAATCCCCTTCTTTGACTTCATCTTTACAGTTCTTAACACCTTCTTCATAATTCCCTTGTACTCTGCCTCCCACTCTGGCTGCCACCCTGGTCCCTAAGAGGTAGCTGTTTTCCATGGGTCTGAAGGAAAGTTATACTTAGGAGTAGAGCTGAAGAACAATTAAAGTAAAGCAAGACCAAAAGGCCTACAAAAGCAGAAAATTGCTTTCCAAAGAGTAAGAAGATTGAATGAGACCTTTCAAGGTCAACTAGGGCATTACCATGACTATACTCCACTATACTACACACCATGACTATAGAGTCATTCCAGACAGATGGAATGAAGTGTCATATAATGGAAGGCACAACTGGCTTTGGACAGAGACCTGGGGTCAAATCCTGCCTTTAATTATCACTACCTGTATGACCTTGTACAAGTCCTTTAACCTGCCTGGCCTTAGTTTTTTAATGTAAAAAATGAGAAGTTTGGATTGGATACCCTCTGAGGTCCCTTCTAGTTTTAAGCCTATGATCCCTGTTTTAGAGAAGATTCTATAATCCATCCCAAGGTGGAATACCCTTCTTAAATATAGCGCCCTCTCTAGTCTTTATTTGGTGAGCTTTGGCAAAGTCATTTTTATATTGTGTCCCCTCCTTGATAATAGAACTAGATAAAGGTTTGGCACAGGGAGGGCTTATCATGGAAACCAGATGGGCTGGCTAAATGCTTATGGGCCAAAAGGTCAGGTTATATAGTTTCAGGACTCATTGCCCTATCAGTAAATGAAGTATAGGGAAGAGAGAGTCAGGGAACAGACAGAAGAACTTAAGGATCTAGTTTATCTGGTTAATATTTAAGAGATATTATGAGAACTACAGTTTTTTTTTCCTTCCTTTACAAAGTCTATTACCAACTTTTCTTTGACTCAAGAGATAAGCTCAATTGTTCCATCTGTTTTTTTGTTCCTTTATTAAAAAACATCTCTTCCTTAAGCTATGTGATCATGAATTCCTTTTCTTGTTTGCCTTTGACCATATATAATTTCAAGACTAAACACAGGGGGTGTATATGTGTACCTACACATGTACATGGATATATCTATATACACACCCTTATGTTCACAAATATACAAACATGTTAGTATGCATATATACATATACATATGCATGTGTATGTACAAGTTATCCATATATAACTATATGAAGTTATATACAGAGCTATAATACTGTATAATACAGCTATACATATAACTATAGTTACATTTTTTCCCACAAAGAAGTTCACAAATCTTCCTTCTTTGCTTCTTAAACATCTTAATCAACATAGCAAATATTACCTACAAAATTCTATCTTCCCCACCCCCACCTATCTATCTATCTATCTATCTATCTATCTATCTATCTATCATCTATCTACCTGTCTATAACTTTCTATGAGCTTTATGAATTTGAATCCCTTAATTTTCAATTGGGCCTGAGGGTTAGTCACTGTGTTCTTCAGTTCCTTAAATAGAAAGCTTAAGTAATGAGTCCAATGCAAAGCATGCAATATTTTCAAGTCTTCAGGGGGCAGTCAAGTGATGAAGTCATAATTACAACCAAGGGCAATATGGGAATGGGGGAGCTAAGGGTGGGGAGTGTTAAGGGGCTGGGGGTAATGGAAAAAATATCAAAAGCTACAAATACCTCCAGGCTGGAGATTGCATCTTTTGCTTTGTCTTGCTCTTCCCTGAAATAAAGGCCCATCTTTTTTTTTAAACACTGATGTTCTTCCGATAACCCAATAGGGCCCTGAATAATGGATCATTATGTTGTTGTTATTAAATAGTTCAATCATACCTGACTCTTTGTGACTCCATTAACCATGACGCTCCAAGCCCTTCTATGCTCCACTCTCTTAAAATCTGTCCAAGTTCATGTTCACTATATCCATTTCATCTTCTTCCAACCCTCTTTCCTTTTGCCTCCAATCTTTCCCCAAACAGAGTGTATGTATACACACATGTATACATATGTGTATATGTATACATGTGTACAAGGTCTTTTCCAATGAGTTCTTTCTTCTCACTATGTGACAACGTATTTAAGCTTCACCTTCAGAATTTTACTTTCCATTGAATAGCCTCAATTAATTTCCTTAAGTATTGAGTGATTTGATTTCCTTGTCGTTCAATGGACTCTTAAAAGTCTTCTCCAGCACCACAATCTAAAAGCGTCCATTCTACAGTGCTCAGCTTTCTTTATGGTCCAGCTCTCATAGCCCTACATTGTTACTGGAAAAATTCTATATATGTCTTTGACTATACAGACTTTGGTCAGTGTAAAGCCAATCAGCAGTAGATTTCTGAGAGAATGCTACTGTGAACAACCTTTAAGATTTGAATTACACAGTATTAGTGAACACTCTGTTTATTCCATTACAAAATCAGATTCAGTACAATGTTCACAGTTTCAACAGTTCACAATATTATATACAATCTTCAGAACAAGGAAAGTCTCAATATTATA
>JAQQSW010010244.1:0-13039 GCA_028646575.1 Pseudocheirus occidentalis | reverse complement strand
TATTGTTAACTGTTGATTGAATCAACTCCCTCTTAGGGAAACTAGGTCATTCCTTTTATCAACTGGTTGATTGAATCTTTAGCTGGATTGATTGAATCTAAAAATGTGAAGCTGGTTCCCCCCTTAGGGAAACCAAGTGATTCTTCTCTTGTTCCTTGTTACTTTCTGTACTTTCCTTGTTCTAAATATTGCATATAATATTGTAAATTGTTGATACTGTGAATATTGTACTGAATCTTGATTTTGTAATGGAATAAACAGAGTGTTCACTAATACTGTGTAATCTGAATCTTAACAGCTGTTCACAGTTGTCCCTCTCTCCCTCCTTCCCTCCCTCCTTCCCTCCCTCCTTCTCTCTCTCTCTCTCAGTCTCTCTGTCTCTGTCTCTCTCTCTCTCCGTCTCCTTCTCCCTCTCTCTCTCTCTCCTTCCCCCCTCCTTCTTCCTCTCCCTCTCCCTCTCCTTTCCTCCTCCCCCTTCTATTTTTAAACAACTGTCTAGAGAAGCATGAACATATGTTTTATCTCTATAAACTTCCCTGTTGAGCTTTGGATCTAGAATCAAATAACCTGGGTTCAGATAACAGTTTGGCACTTATATCTGCAGAATAAAAAAGGGGACCAGGAATCTATACAGTGTTGATAACAAAACAATACATTATTGCTTTGCCAGATTTGACTCAGAATAGTGCAGCTTGGTCATTTTAGGAAAAATCCACCAACCCATCTCATGACTTCAAAGCCTAACCTGTTTGGGGTGAGTGTGTATGCTTACAAGATGGGAGGTTTAAAGTTGCAATAGGAAAGAGAAAATGTGAGAATGTAGCTGTATAGAAAAGAAGTGCTGGGGTAGACACATATCTTTGATTTGGTTGGGTGGTGGCAAGGAAAGGGCAGGACAAAGAGGCAGAGAGAGAGAGAGAGAGAGAGAGAGAGAGAGAGAGAGAGAGAGAGAGAGAGAGAGAGAGAGAGAGAGAGAGAGAGAGAGAGAATGAGAATGAGAATGAGAATGAGAATGAGAATGAGAATGAATGCTCATGCCTGTTGTGATAAACAAAGTGGTGGTTAAGTGAATGCTTGGAAGTTGAATGGGAATATCTGGGTTTAGGTCCAGCTTCTGAAAAACATGCTTTGTGACCTTAAGTATGATCTTCATCTTTTTCTTCAACCCTCACCCTCTCTTAACTTTCTAAAACTATACAATGCAGAGCTGGTACTAGCATTTTTTCTTTTTTTTTTTTTTGGCGGGGGGGGGGGGAAGGTAAGGTAATTGGGCTTAAATGACTTGACCAAGGTCATACAGCTAGTAAGTGTGTCAAGTGTCTGAGGCTGGATTTGAACTCAGGTGCTTTTGACTCCAGTTCCAGTGCTCTATTCACTATGCCACCTAGCTGCCTCTATTAGTATTTCTTAGTAGGAGTTTTCTCACAAAGTGTGCCCTAGAACAACAAAAACGCAAATATAATGTCCACCCTTCACCAAGAAGTAACCCCCCCCCCAAATAAAGCATATGTGGAACTCAATGCATTTTTTTTTTACTATCAACAGGCAGATCTACTTTTTCATTATAACCTTAAAGCTCTGATCTTTAACATGGGGTTAGACCAGAGTAATACCATTAATATGTATAAGAAATGGGACCAGAGCCTGTTCATACAAACTCCAAAGCAGGCCCTTAATCTTTTCCTTTCCCTTCCTTTTCAACAAAAAACAAATTAGTACTATATTTTCTTTCTAATATCCTTTAGAATGTAGGTTTCATCTTAAAGGAAAAAAAAACCTTCATTTACAAATTAGGTATTGAAAGACATTTATATTATACTCAAGAAAACAAACAAAAAGTATTCATTTCTCCTAATACATGGGAGAAGCTTTTGCAGAGCCAAGATCAAATTTGCTTAATGCATACAAAACAAAACTAATAAGAAGATTCTCCTCATTGTCTCTTCAGAAGTAACAAATACTAGTTGTGTTATAAAGATAGTAGGACAGCATTAGTAAAGAAAGGATGGTACCAGTACCTGGACTTGAGTTCCAGGTTGAAAATACTAATTTGGTGACAAATATATTGAGCCATATGTGGCTTGTCCATTTTAGCATCTTGCAAATTCAGCTACTCTTTCTATGCATAAACCTACTGTAGCTGATATTACAAAATTGCCAGCCACATTTGCCTATATACCTGATTCAGCATCTGAACCATGATTTGTATATTAAAAAAATAGGCTTAATTGATGGAATGTTGACCTTTCATCTAAGGAATTATGCCTTTAATTCTGGCAGTTTTGTTTGAATAGACTCGGCATTAGTCTCATGTGTAGTGGAATCTTTGAACTAATGATTGCATTGGATAAGATTGGTGACAATTTATTCATGAACCTTAAAAAAATACCTGAGGTGAGGTAGCATGGTGTTGTAGAAAAATATGAAGTTGGGAATTAGAAGACTCTTGTTAGAAGATAAGAGACTCTGGTCAACCACAGCAATAACCCTTATGGTGATTTTTAGGTTGACTACTTAATAAATGGCATAAATATATTTATTTCTCAACTCAATGAATGCTATGACAAATGGATTTTTTGAAAGTATTGATTCTTGATATAAAAAGCATAAATAAATGCTTTTCACTAGAAGCATTGCCTATATGAGAATCTAGTCTTTTCTTTAAACCACAACTTGACTGACCATGGAGAAGATGTTGCTCTTAGATATTAAGCCCTACATGACATCAAAATCACTTTGTATTTCCTCAAACACCTAGCAAGTACTCTATACATTCAAAGCACTTAATAAAAGGACTTTAAAGGAATGAGTGAATGAATACCTTAGCAACTCATATCGTACTTTATAGTTTATGGATTTCCATCTTTAAAGCAATTTTATAGGTATAGCAATACAAGAATTATTGTCACCATTTTCCAAAGGAGGAAACTGAAGCTCACATAAATCTGATAACTTTTTCACCAAAGGTAGGATTTGAACTCATCTTCTAAGTCAGTGGTTCTCAACCTTTCTAATGCTGGGCCCCTTTAATACTCATATGTGGGCATAGCTGCATGTGGTTTGACCTGCCTGGAGATGGATAGAGGAGCCATGTCTAGGTCCCTAAGACCATTGGGAATATGTGTTTTCCGATGATCTTAGGCAACCCCTGTGACTCCTGTGAAAGGGTCATTTGAGCCCCAAAGGGGTCATGACCCCCAGGTTGAGAACTGCTGTTCTAAGTTTAGAGCCCAAGTAAAAATGATTTTATCGGTTTTAGATTTTTCTCTAAGGTTCCTAACAGAACTACTTACTATGATTTGCTTTTTGGAAAATTATAATGGTCAGCAGGACATAATGGATAGAAAACTGACCTTGTAGTCAGCAAGACCTGGGTTAAAGTTTTGCCATTGACTCAAAAGAGCAAAGTGATCCTTGAAGGTCATTTACCTTCTCAGTGCCCCTAGGGAAATCTCTAAGATTATAAATTGAAGTGCATTTGCTACTCTGCAGTAATACAAAGAGTTTTCTTTCTGAGAGTTCCTTCTAGCAATGAAATCACTGCTCTGTTAAAAAAACAAACAAACCCAGAAATATTCAGAGCTTTCATGTTTTTTTTCCAAAGAAAAGCAAAAGAATTCTATAGTATCATACTTCCATCTAAAAAACTAACAAGATCAATCAACTCATCAGTTTAAAAAACATTCACAATTAAATTAAATCATTTAACAAGTGCCTACTAGGTTCATGTAAATAAGAGTACATGGGCTGTTTCTTGAAGGAAAGGAGGATTCCTATGAAGCAGATTTGAGAAGGAAGTGCATTCTAGGTATTGATGATGGCTAATGCCAAAACACAGGAAATGAGATGGAGTTTTGTGTGTGTGGAACAGATATGGATCAATTTGACTGGATAGCAGTGTGTAGCAGTGAGAATGAAAAAAATAATTTGGGGCAAGGTTAAAGTGGAGAGGTTATATTTTATCCCAAAGAGAATAAGGAGTCAATGGAGTTTATTAGGTTGGAGAGCAACATGGTCAGATCTGTAATTAAGGAAATTCACTTTGGTGGCTTTGTGGGGGTTAGATTGGAGAAGAAAGAAAACTGACTGAATATGTAGGATAAGGGAGAGGTGAGGAGTTGAGGATAACACTTAGGTTTTAAATCTGGGAGAACTGGAGAGTTCTGGGTACTTTAGCAGAAATAGCAAAGTTCGAAGAGAAGGGAAAATAGGATCAATTCTGATTTGTCCATGTTGAGTTTGAGATGTTTTGGGGCCATCCAGTGTGAAATAACCAAATGGCAGTTGATCATGTGAAATTAAAGCTCAGGTGAGGAAATGGGACCAGAAATAGAAACCCGTTAATTATCAGCAAATCCAGCTCCTTAGAGTTAAGAGAGATAAGGGAAGTGGAAGGGGCTGGTGAGGGACTGGGTCACCTCTCACTTTTCCTCTGGGGCTGGCAGTTGGGGGTTTTGGTGGTAGGTACATCCATTCCTACACACAAAAGCTAAAGAATGCTGCATCAGGAAAAACCTTATAGATTATTTCATCTAAGAACCAAAACCCTGAGAAGTTAAGTTACTAAAGCCTCAGTTTTATCTCAACATGATTTTAAATTTAAAGTCAGGTTGGCTAGGAGAAATATCTCTTTTCTTTTTTAGAAATTTAATTTATGTTTGCTATATTTTAAGTTGTGAACTGCCTCCCTCTCTTACTCACTAAGAAATACCCCCCCCGTAAAATAATCTATATAAGTTAACTCTGAATGACAAATAGAATAGGATTTTTATTGTTAGTAATTTTTATGAGACAAATTCTTCTTTTTAAAATTTTTATTCTTGTTATCTATTTTTTATTTGAGAAAGTTATTTCCAGAATTAGATTATAGTTATCCTACTGGACAAAGATAACCACTATTTTGAGTACTAGTAGAAAATGATAACTTTCATTAGTCTAAACATTCATATCTGTATATTTTCTACATTTTTTTTAATGTAAGTGAATATCACACAGAAATCACTAGAAAGATACAATAAGTATGAGTGGCTACAATGTATAACTACCGAGTCATTTCAAAGTACTAGGAAAAAAAAGTTTTCATTAATGATTTACATGGTAAAAAAAAAATAGCTTAGTGTTGTGGCAAGGATGAAAAATACTATGTAGCCAGACAGTGATCCTTTGTTACTTTTGTAATGTCAGGAGAAAGCAATAAAGGTCTCAGATATGTTGGACGAGCCCTCTGTAGAAAGTATATAAAAAGTTCAGGACAAGGAAATCCACTCAATTGTGAGCTCCTTGAGCACAGGGTCTGTTTTTTCTTCTCTTTATTACCAATACGTTAACCCAGCGTCTGCTATGGTAGACAATAAATGCTTATTGACTCAACATGAATCACACAAATAGGGCTAGCATGGATGGTATACATTTTGCATTTTTTTTCACCCAGGCAAACCCTGAAATGAGGAACTCCAGCTCTCTATCTTGGGCAGTCAGTTTTCATTTCTGCGGTGGCAATGACAGAGTTACTGAAGAAGGAGCAGAAAGTACAAAGAATTGTACTCTTTTTAGTCTACGTGTAAACTTTAATTGACGCATTTGAACCACTCATTTAGTACTCTAAATGTGAGATCTTTGTCCAAGGAGCAATAAAAGAACAATAAAATGAAATACGAAGATACATTTGAGAAGTTTAGTCTATTCTCTATTACACTTTGCTTCATATCTAAGTATCCACATCTCGGACACATGCTTTTTGCTTTCTTTTTTATTGATAGTGTAAATTGTCACATTACCTTTCATATCCCACTTTTCCTTTTCTAATTTTCTTCCAAATGCTGTTATTGGTGTAGTTAGCTACCAGGAAAAAAATACAAAATGGATAGTTGAAGAACATTTATTCTGATTTGCCATAATTGATCCACCCTTTATTTATGGTAATCACTTAATTGTTTTAACTAAAAATCTGATGAAACCTTTAAGGATGCCTAGATATGTTATTGCTTGGAAACTTAAAGAATACTTTCAATTCATAACCTTGAAATAATTCACTGTTCTTCCCAAATTATCTTGCTTTCCTGAGGGTATAATAAAGGAAAATCCTCTAGGAAAAAAAAATTCTAGACATCTGACCACAGTGAACATTATCTTTGATGTTCAACCTTGAGGGATAACAGCTTTTGGTTATGGAATTATTAAAAAAATTCTCAACAAAAGTACTTAATTTAAAAAAAATGATTTTATTTGTCCCCTGTTTTAAGTGAAGCTAGTTTAATGCGGCCCAAATCCACAATCTCTTGCTTACTTATAGCTGAAATCTAGAAAAGAAAAAAAAGGAACTATTATTTTCCCCAAGGCAGTCAGAGCTTCTTAAATTAATGTATTAGTATGGATTTATTTAAGCAATTGTATAGTTCAGAGAAAGGCTGGATTTTTCTGACTTGTGAATCCCTCTCTTCATGTAAATGTTAATCAAATTGCCACCAACTGTTATAAAAAAGGATGCTCTAAGACTTGGTCTATAGTACTCTGATGTTTACCATCTTAGCACCTGAAAGTATTTCTTTGGTTCTAAAGCACTGCTTCTAAAAGGAGTCAGAAAAGTGCTGAAATACTACCATATTGTGTTTATCTATACTCTTAAAATTAATTGACAAGCCTAAATAACAGCAATGAATTATTTTGAATATTGAGAGAATTTTAATTTATTTAGCAAGACACCTGCAAATAGCTTGTGTTATTTGCAAAGAAGGAGGAAATCAAATTTGTCACCTGCTGAAAATGATACCCAGGCATAAAAATCTATGGCATATCCCATATTTCAGCATCAAAGATTTTCAGAGAAAAGATAGACAACTGTTGTGATATTTGCAGTTAACCTGTCATTTTCAGACCAATTCATATTCCCCTCTGAGGCTCAGCATGTAGGCATTTTGATATTGTTGTCCTCTTCTGAGTTTGTGCTTTAATCTTCCCTGTCATCCTAGTAGCTTTCTCTGGTCAAGACTCTTTTCTGTTTTTTTTTTGTTCATTTTTTAGCCTATTTCATGACTTTTCAAGTTGAACTTTGCTACTGGGGCCAAAGGCCAGTGTCCTAAGCTTCTTGCACTGGGGACCAGGAGTCTCTGGGGCTTGTGGCTTGCCTAATGCACTCAGATGGCCCAGCCTCATTGTGTCTGTTGTGTTCTGAGTTCTGGGCTCTCTATTTGCCTTCTGTGCTGGGGCTGGAGACCTCTCAACTGGCCTGCTGAGCCAGGACTGAGGGTCCTCTCTTTCTGATCTGTAGTGCAGTTATAAGCCTCCTACTGGCTTGCCAGGACATGGTCTGCCTGTGCTCCCCTTCTACCCAAGTGAGACAGACCTTTCCTGAAGTTTTTATAAATTATCTTAAGCTGGAAAATTGATTCATTCCATCTTTTTATGGGTTCTGTCACTCTAGAATCCATTTTGAGGCTTAATTTAATGCTTTCCTAGGGAAACTGGAGAGAGCCCAGGCAAATTCCTGGCTTTTCTCTGCCATATTGGCTCTACTTCCTAACCTCTAATTTTAAAAAAGACATTTTGTTTTATTCTTCAAAATTCTAAATATATGCACAGTTTTCAAACTATACTGATGCAAGTTTTCAAAGACTATTGTTATATATCTCCTTTTTCTTGTAGTACAAAGTGAATCTAATGGATCTCTGGGTACTGAAAGTCTCTGCAAAGTATATCAAACCTAACTCATTCCTCAATCCTTATTTTAAAACTTGTGCTTCAGCAAGAAAGATCTGGGAACAAAAGAAAATTTTATTTTTGGTTTGATTAATTCCAGAATACCACAGACATTTCATTTTTTTCTTACATTAAAATGCATTTATCTATTCACTTAAGATTATAATTTTCCTGACAAACATAGGTACATCAGAACGTTAAGTTCTCTTTTTGTTTTCTATTAACATTTTCATTTCAGTTGTCCATTGATAGCCTTAGTCTTGAACACATGTTATCACTGTGTGTGCATGTGTATTATACACAGTCCTGCTTGGAGGACTGTAACCCAAATAAATGCATCATTTATAAAACTTCTTAGCAGGTGTTACATCTTTCTTGCTTCCTGAAGAGCATTTATTTACAATGATTTTGTGAATTATAACTGAACCTTCTTTGATTCTCACAAATATAAATTATAATTGACTCTCCTTAAAGATAATACTAATTTTCCCTGGTAATTACAGGTTTTTTGATTGAGAATTACAAATTCAATCAGTGGTCCTCTAGCATAACACCCAAATTTTATAAATGCAATAATTAAGACCCCAAGAGGTTTAATAGTTTCCCTAAGATCCCACAGATGATAAGAAGTAAATCTAGGACCTAGGAGATTTTGACACGAGCCCAAAGTGTACAACTTTTCCAAGGTACCACCATCAAACTTATTCTTATATGTCCTTCTACTCTCATGGTCCTATAAACCATATTTTCTTTTTTGAATCTTAGTATTTTAAATGTTTTAATCTTAATGAAATTATATTTTTTCCCCATCTATGCATGATATCCCTCATAGCAGCTGGCCCTGCTATTAGATGTTCAGCCTGGAGAGAAGGGGGGGAAAAAGGCAGGGGAAACTTGATAGCTATATTCCCCAGGAATTATTTTTTAAAAATATGTTTGGAAAGATATTTTTTGAGGGAATATTTGTGGGAGGAGGAAGATAATGAGAAGACCAAAAATTAAAAGTAAAAACTAAAACACAACAGTGAGATTTGCATTTATTTTCTATTCAATCCTTCATCAATTGCATGCTTAATAAATAAAGTACAATGCTTCTTAAACTGTGGTCCATGACCCCATATGGGATCAAATAAAAACATTTCTGCACATGCAACGAACAAAAATTAATTCAAAATCAAATGTATAATGCATCCAAGGGGTTTCTGGCAGTGCTCGCCCATCTTGCATAGTGTGACTTCATTGCAGCCTTCGTTCTGAACACAGCATTGATGATTTAAAAATCAAAATATTGATGAACTGTGTAAAACATTGAAGATGTTCTATGTCTTGCAGTATCAAATATTGCACCAAAATTTAATTCTTTCTGTAAAAATAAACAAGCATATCTATCTCATTATTATACAAATTTGCTTTCATCATTGATAAATGATAATATATGTATATATACATATATATGTGTATGTAAATACCAAAGAATTATTTTAAAATACATTTCTTTATGATTTACAATCAGTAAATGTTTGATTTGTAGACCTGTTTTCTATACCTATCTACCTGGTGTCACATAAAAATTTCTTGAGTGAAAAGGGGTCTCAAGTATAAAATGTTTAAGAGCCCTGTTTTGCACCATGCCAGTTGGTATCTGATTCTGTGTGTCACTATGTTTAATGGTTTAATTCTGATGTACTCAAATAGATATATAATCTCTTGATTTGGTAGTTCTCCCTAGCAATTAGGATCATACCCATACTTACCTGTTAATCCAGTATAGCTCTTGTTTATGTCCTCCCAATAATTTGTCCAGGGTGCTGGAGGCCTTCCTTACATTCTCCTCATACTAATTTATTACCAGCAAAGTGCTCTGAACACTCAGGCTGCTTAGCCTTTTCTCTCACCATGTAACCATTTTTTCTTCCTTTCTTACAATTCCAAGATGTCATATTTTACTTCTATTTTTTTTCAGAGTTCTACATTTATTATATATTATAGCTTGCTGACACCATGCTCTTCTCCTTTGACTTCTGTGTGAAACTCATTTTTATATAACTTATGTGTGATTTAAAAGTAATAAAGAACTAAATGAAGTTTTTTTTGTATGCATCTTATTAATAGTAAAAACATGACAATTCCCTACATAACATTTATTTCTCTGAAAACGGGGGACTACCTACCTCTCATGCATAGGGATCTTATTCTTGCAATTTGACTAGTTGCCAATAGATGGTGTCTTGACCTGGCACATAGAGTAAGGAATTAGATTTATTCAGTAAAGGTTATTGAAATACCATAGATAACCCACGTAATCATGGTAAATATTTTAGCTTTTTGACAAAATAACATTTATTAAAACATTACAATATTCCATTTAACTAAAAATTTATAGGAAAAAAAGAAATCACATAGAAATATAGCTAAGAGCAAGATTTAAAGGAATAGAACTCTAAGCAAAGTTAGGTTCTCTGCTGACTAACATCACTTTTGTGTAGCTATTTGACTCTCTTTAGAGTTTCAGAATTACTTAGAACTTACATTAAAGCTTAAAGATAATGTAACACAGACCTGGGTCTTAACCTATGCACAGTTAGCCCTGAGAACCACTGGTGGTTTTGGTGTTAAAAGGTTCCAGACGTTTAGCTTTTAGGGGTTTGGAAGCATCTGTACTTCTGGGCTTGCTACCTTCCCACTAAAAATCTTCTTCCCTTTTGCCTATACCTGGCATCAGAGGATCATGAAAGCTTAGCACCTCAGCTTGCTCCCTCTCCCTTCAGACATCAAGCCTTTAATTAGGTGACTAATACCTTAGTCAGAACCTCATCTGCCTGTATCCTGCAGGGATTTTCTGAAGTCCACAGGAGAAAAAGGCAGGCAAGAATTGCCTTTCTCTATATAGCTTTACTCCCCTACTCCTATATTCTGTTTTTCTTTTCTCCCATGCCTCTCTATAGCTGAACTAAAACTTCCCAAAGCATGGTGGCTTTGCAGCCTGCCCTCTTCTCATGACCCTAAACTTCCAATCAGGAGAAACCCCATGAGCAGGACTATTCAGTGTTATATTGCTTTTGACTACATGGCTTTTCCTAGTTCCTTTCCTCTAGTCAATAGACCTTTTAATATTTTACAGCTACTTTTCCACCCTAGGCCTGACAGGTTTCTAGCCTAGATCACTTTTGCTGACAGAACTCATTTTTTTAAAATTCTTTTTTGTCTTTATGAATATTTTAAAACATACTCTGAACATGACAAGGCATAAAATAAGGTAGAGAAGCATCGTTGAAGGAGCAGACAGTTTGGAGGTAAAGGACTTGGATGAAAATCCTAGCGATAACACTTTCTTTAGGTTTCACCTTGGACAAGTCACTTCATTTTTGTAAAGCTCTATTTCTCCTGTAAGCCTCTATTTCTCCATCTGTAAAATAAAAAGGTTGGACTAATCAAAAGTTCTTTACCTGAGGTGCATGACCTTTTCAAATATTTTTATAACTGTATTTCAAAATAAATGGTTCCTTTTGTATTCCCTTGCATTGTATTTTATGTATTTAAAAACATTATTCTGAGAAACGATCCATAGACATCATCATACTGCCAAAGTGGTCCATAACACACAATAAACGTTAAAAACTGCTGGGCCAGATAATCTCTAACATTCCTTCTAGCTCCAAATCTATGATTTTATTGCAAACTGGATTTAAGCTTTAAATTATGAAATATTTTCTCCACTGTGGGCAAACAAAAATTATCCTGGTTGCTCATTGGGTTAATGTGGAATAATGGAACAAAGTCTTTGAAAATGTTTAAGGTCTGTATTTCATTGCCCCTCATGAAACATATTTAAAGGAAAATATACTCAATTGCTTTGGAAAGGTCTCACTTAAAGCTATATTTGGTGATAAATGATTAATGTGAAACTTGATGTATTTCTAAGCAGCATGCTTCCACATTTCAAAAAGGACACCTTTGAATCATCACCAACATAAAATATTCAGTGCCCATGTATATTTGGCTCTATAGGGTGCTATGCAAAGCTAAGCAGCTAGATTCCCTGACTCAAGAACTTAAAAATCTAAAATGATATTGACATAGTCCAACATGTTATTAGGATGCACCTGCCAGAATGTTGGCTTCCCTCTGACCACATACTCTTCACCTTGGCCATTTGTTCCCAATTAACCACTTTTGCCTTCTTAGCTCAAGCAAGCTATCTTGGGATAGTAGGAAGGGAGTGATTCTCATTAAGAAGCTATTAAAAGTTTGTTTAAGGCCAACAACTCTTGAGTCCAAGACGAGAAATTGGCTTCATATCAAATTTGTGTTTGTTGCTAATGCCTTCTTCCCTAGACTGTGTGACCCATTACCCATCTCCTTTACTGAATTATTGACCCTTTGTTTTTCAGACCAAGTGTTTGAACTCCAGGTATATTTCATTTTTAATACTTGTCTTATTGTGAAGTCATACATGAGGAGCCTAATATCACCTACTAATAGGTTCTGATTATATCTTACCAAGATGGAGCAAGCAGACTAGATATGAAACCTAGTTCTGTCACTTAGTCTCTGTGTGAACTTGGATAACTCACTTAATTTTTATGAACTTTTGTTTCTGCATCTCTAAAATGAAGGGATTGGATTAGTCATTTCTAATATCCCAGATACCTCTAAATCTGTGATCCTATGATTTTGTGATTCTAAATCAGTTTAAATCAGGGACATTCCTTGTCTCCAAGACTTGGAGGTCCTCATACCTAAACTGAAAGGTCAGTGACTCAAGAGGGATGAGGAATCTATTGGTAGGACAAGTTAGGGCTAAGGATAAGATGATGTAACAGTAACAGTGATGATTTTATGATGCTGGTGTGTCTGATGAAGTTGAGGCATATGATTCCAAAAAACAAAGTTTGTCAGGGGCCAGAAACAAGAAGTGAGTCAAATAGAGCCAGAGAGTCAGTAACGGAACACAAATGAATGTGGGGGGGGGGGGGAAGGCGGGGAGAGGGCAGGCATTCGGAGATTACACTGGCAAAAAAAAGAGTAATTGAAATCCAAAGTTGAGGGAGAGGGCTACAGGACCATCTAAGCTTGAGCACTGAGGGTTCATGCAGAATTAGTTATGCTAACTATAGTGAGTGTGGCTGTACTTTTCAGTCTGGGTGTTAATACTAAGTTCACCCTCCTTGCTAATCTAAATGAACTTCAGCTGTGCAGAGCTCCCACTTATTAGAGGTTTTTTTCCCCTGTATGGGAAACAGCTGTTACCAAGTAGCAGGAGACCAGAGAGGATGAGAGAGTAATATCAGCTGGCTTCTAACATTATCACAAAGGCAAGGTAGAGATATTCACTCTTGTTCCA
>JAQQSW010010243.1:0-13039 GCA_028646575.1 Pseudocheirus occidentalis | reverse complement strand
TGATGGTGATGATGATGGTGATGATGATGATGATGGTGATGATGATGATGGTGATGATGATGATGATGATGGTGGTGGTGATGGTGATGATGAGGATGAGGATGAGGTTTGCTAAGTGTTTTACATATATAATTTAATTTAATCCCCATAATAGCCCTGAGAAGAAGATGCTATCATTATCTCCATTTTACAGATGAGGAAATTGAAGCAAATAGAGGTCATGTCCCACAGCCAGTTAAGTTTCTGAGGTAGAATTTGAACTCAGGTCTTTCTAAGTCTAAATCCAAAGCACTGTCCAATGTGGCACCTTGCTGCCATTATGAAGTTAGGAATAGTACATGATCCTTGCTCATCTAAAAGTTTATAATCTAGTCTACTCACGACAGAAAACATGAGCAATATAAAGACAACTATCCTGATTATTTCTTGTGGTATTACATAGCTATGCATGTATATGAAGAGATAGGCGTGCAAATAGATTAAATTAACACTGAATTTAGAAAAAAATAAAATTGAGCCTTGATTATATAAACTTCTGTGGAAGAGATGAAAGTACCTTAGTTCTTTGAGATTTAATGAGAGCCATTCCTCTGGAAAAAGAAGTAATTTTAACTCAGTCAAATTTGACTTGATAAACTATTCTCTTTACTGATCAATATTAGTAGCTATTTCATCAGAAAGCAGAGTTCTAACGAGAATTACTAGGATTTTTGCATTGCTATATCACATCAAAAGTGTGTTATTTACACTGAGAGTATCATCTAGTTTGACTTATCAAATGGAATCAGCATGTTCTTACCAAAATGTATATTCCTTGAATTTCATCTTAATTGTATGTTACATTCATTCGTTCATGTAAATAAAGAGTGATAAGCATATCACTTATTCTTTCTGGGCCTATGAAGGATGCCTTCTATTTTCTATTCTTATTAGGAGAAGGGAAGGGAAGAGGACAGAATAAGCATTTATATAGTGCTTACTATGTGCCAAGCACTGTGCTAAGCACATAGATAACCTCATTGATCCTTCAACAACCCCGCAAGGCAAGTGTTCTTTTCACCCTTGTTTTATAATCAAGGAAACTAAAGCAAACAGAATATTTTATTATGATCCAACTATGGGGAAAGGGTGTGGAATCTCTGCTCAAGAAGAGGCACAGGGTTCCTTTGTGTGCCCTTGCTTTCTCACAATGGATCAATGGCTCCCAGCTCATCCACTCTGAGTTGCAATTCCAGAACAAAATAAGTCTCAACCCTGGTACCAGTTCATGAGCTAAAGGAGAAGAACTACCAAAGGATCCCTAATGGGATAGTTTCTAGGAAAGACCATACTGGCAGCAAGTGGGGCAATAATGGATTGATCATACTTTAATTAAGTTACAGAGAGTACAGAGGTGTAAAGCATAGGGAATGGGGGTGGTAGAGAGGCAAGCAGCATGGAGAAGAGACTGCTGAAAGAGGAAAACAGAGAGTGCCTTATGGAACTGGAGACTGGATTTGGGAACACTAGGGTAACACGGACTTGGGGCAACTGGAAGAGTGCTCAAAAGGCAACATTTTGAAGTCTTGTTTTTATAGGGTTTGGGAGGAGGGGATAGACTAACTCTTATCCAAGCCACCTTAACATACCAATATCATCAGTGCCCCTTTAGGGTTCCTTAATTTACCTAACATTTTGTTGGTTTTACTACATAGTTCTGGAGATTCTCTGCAGCTTGTAGACTGAGGGCAATTAATCGGACTGAGGTGACATTACAGTGGAGCTTGTATGGTTTCATTAATGCAAGTCACTTCATACTTATGGATAAGATGATGTAAAAATATATAGAAGAGTTCGTCTGTCCCATAGGTATGTCAGAAAACATCTACAAAAACACAAAAAAGAATGATCTGGGATCTGGAAGTAGAAGTAAGCACTTTTATCCAATTCAGAATGACACTAAAAGGTGATCTGAAATCATCAGTGACTTGCAGAGACAAATAAGAGGAAATAAAAACTATAGATCAGTCTCTGTAAAGACAGCTGAAGCAAAAATTTTGAGTAAGATATTAAGAAAAATGTTCAAATACAAAAACATCTGGAAGATTAAATACCATGAATAGGTCATATTTGTAATAGAAAATGCAGAGTTGATTTAATATCAGGAAAACTATAAATGAAGTAGACCCTATCAATAACTAAAAATAAAAATCATAACATTATATCAATGGACACATTGTGTTAAAAAAAAAGTATACAGCATAGAAATAAATGGACCATTCTTTAATATAGTAGATAATATCTATCTAAAACCAAGAACGATTATTGTCTTTTTTATTTTTTGCTTTTTTTGGAGGGGGAGAGCAGGGAAATTGGGATTAAGTGACTTGCCTAAGGTCACATGGCTAGAAAATGTTAAGTATCTGAGGCCAAATTTGAACTCAGATCCTCCTGACTCCAGGGCTGATTCTCTATTCACTGTGCCACCTAACCTTCCTACTTTTATAACCCCTGATTACTATCTTTAATGGATAACTAATAGAGGCCTTTCTGATAACATTAAAGGGGAAGCAAGGATGTCCATAATCACCACTATTAGTTACTATGGTTCTAGAAATACTGGCTATAGCAATAAGGAAGGATGGGGAAAAATGAAATAAACCTAGGCAAAGAGGAAGAAAATTAATTCTTCTTTCCAAAGTTGTCAATTATCTCTTAATTCTAATAAAATTTTGTAAAATCTGATTGCTTTTTTCTCAACTCCCATAATACCTGACCTTTCTGCAACATTTAACATCGTTGACCAACTTCTTCTCATGGCTATTCTCTTCTTTCTGAGGTTCTGTGACTTAACTCTCTCTTGATTCTTTTCCTACCTAGTTGAAACTTCCTTCTCTGTCTCCTTTACTGGATCTTCACCTATGGCACAACAACTAATGGCAGACATTCCCCTTGAATCCATTGTAAGTCTTCTCTTATCTTTTTTTATCTACTCACTTGGTGATCTCATTAATTTCCATGGGTTCAATCATCATCTCTTATGTAGATGATGCTTAGATCTATTAATCTAGCCCTAAGCTCCAACTACCTATTAGACATTTCAAAGTGGAAGTCTTGTATTGATCTCAAAATCAGCATGTTGATAACTGAATGCACCCCTTCCCATGTCCATCTGACTTCCAACCTTCCATATTACTCTCAAAACTACTACCATCATTCCTGTCATCCAATTGCATAGCTTGAATGTCATTCTCTTCTCACTCTCTATCATCCTTCCTATCTAATTAGTTGCCAAACCTTGTAATTTCTTCTACTATAGCCTATAATACTTTCCTCTACATGCACACAGCTACCACTCTAAGTAAGACTCTCATCACCTTTTACTTACTGATTGGACTTTTCCCCTGCTTCAGTGGTCATCTTCCTTACAGCTGCCAAAGTGATTAGATTGATAAGTAGATGTGTATTATACAGATACACACACATATTTTTTGCTATTCAAAGTGCTTCACAACTTGACCACTTCCTACTTTTATAACCTTTTAAGACTTTTATGCATACAAAAATATTCATTGCAGCCCTCTTTGTGGTGACAAAAAACTGGAAACTTAGGGGATGCCCATCATTTGGGGAATGGTTGAACAAGTTATGGTATATGAAAATAATGGAATACTATTGTGCTATAAGAAATGGGAAGGAGACGGACTTCATATTTACCTGGAGAGGCTTATACAAATTGATGCTGAGTGAGAAGAGCAGAACCAGGAGATATTTGTACACAGTCACAGATACATCATATGTGTGATGACCAACCTCAATAAACTGGACTCTTCACAGCAATGCACAGTTATAAGACAACTCTTCAAGTCTCACAATGGAAGGACATACCTACACTCAGAGAAAGATGTAGAAAGACCAGAGTTTAAATGGAGACTGAAGCAACGTATGCTATTGTTCTTTTCCGTGTTTGGTTTTGTTTCTTTTGTTTGTTTCTTTTCACATTATCCACTCCATTGGTTACAGCGCTTCTATACAACAAGACTATTGTACAATGTGAAAGTGTTTGCAGATCCCATCCATGATTGTAGGCCACCATGTGGGGACGGGAGCGGGAGTGGTGGAGAAGGGAGGGGAGAAAATCTGAAACTCAAGTGATTCTGTAAATGAATCTTGTAAACTGAAAGTAAATAAACAAGTCAATACATTAAAAAAAAAGACTTTATGCCACTCTAAGACTTCTAACATTCAGCTATACTGACTTACTTGTAGTTCTTCAAGCATGATGCTCCATATTCTAACTTTATCTCTGACTGTCTCCCATGCCTAAAATATTGTTCCTTCTAAACTCTATTATCATCCCTTGTTTCCTTGAGGACTCAGTTCAAGTGTCACCTCTTGCAAAAGGAATTCCACCTCAGCCCTCAATACACCAGTGCCTTCCTCATGTTTTTATGTACAGATTTCTGTGTTGTGTTATCTCCCCCATTAGAATGGGAGCTCCTTGACAGTAGGGTGTGGCTTTGTTTTTTCTTTCTCCTCAGGAAGTTAGCCCAATGACTGGCACACAGTAAGCACTTATTAAATATTTACTAATTGTACGAATTTTGCAAGTGATATTATAGACTAGTTAAAGAACCGTAAATATTCAACTAAAAATTTAAATGTATATTGGAATCTTGTAGATAGCATTCCTCTCTCCTCACCTCTCTCTCAAGCAATCACTTAGCCTCTGCCTGAATATCTACTTCTATTAATGAAGCCATCACTCTTTACTAGCATAGACTATTCCATTTAGGAGCAGGTTCTTATTACTAGGAAGTTTTTTTCCTGTTACTGAGTAGAAAATTAATTGTTTCTTCTGAGGCTAAGTGAAAGTGAGTTCTTACAATATGTACGTCCCTGACCTTTAATAGTAGCAGCAAAATTGACATTTCAACAGCACTTGAAAGTTTGCAAAGTTTTGTACACTCATTATCTCATCTGAGGCTCACAACAACCTGGTAAGATGGGCATTAAAAGTATTAAGTATTTCCATTTCATGGATTTGTAAATAGGATCAGAGAAGTTAATTAAATTGCCTGTGGTTAAAGAGCTGGTAAGTGTTAAGGACTAGATTCAAATGTAGGTGTTTTTGTTTTCAAGTCTGACATTTTTCTACTATAATATGCCGTTTTTGTTAGGATAGCCAATATTGTTAACATTTAAATGATAAAGTTTTATGATATATGGTAGGCAGAAATATCTACATTGCTTTCTTATCACACACACACACACACACACACACACACGACCTTTTGGAAGTATCTACCAGTTTTCACTGTGTTTCCACAAAGGCAAATTGTACTATTTTTAAAACTACAGCAAAATCTTTAAGTAAATCAACAAATAATGAAGAAAGCTTGGGAAAAGAAACAGAAATGAAAAAGAATTTCCTTCACAGCTCTGTGGGGTGATTGAAAAACCCCAAGTCCCAGGAACATTATTCAAGCAGCTAGCCAATCTGAGGGAGGCTTACGTGATTAAGGATAATGAATGTGCTGTACCTGGCACTGAACATTACTTGCGGAAAATTAAAAGCCTTGCATATATATTAGGAAAAAGAAATAGATTCAGAAACAACATGAGAAGAAATAAAGAAGTCATAAAAAAATAAAACCTTAGGCCTTAATGCATTACCTGGAGACTTTAATTTTAAAAGAAATTCAAGAGCTTTTAAATCTCTGCTCACTCAATGCACATAATGGGGCATATTAACATGCTACATTAAAACAACTCTCAGCAAAGTTGGAAGTGTTTATTCATGAGACAAAAATAAACTTGAACATGATCATAATTGTAGAAGAACATATTAAATATTTTGAATAATATATGAAGAGAAATGGGGGCCACAGGTTTAAAAACTAAAATTCATGAAATGTTTGGCTAAGACACATAAGTTCCATGTGTGTGTGTGTGTGTGTGTGTGTGTGATCAAGCCTTGCAAGAAGTAAGTTGAGTTGCATTTGATGCCTATGCCAAAGACAGATGTTTTCTGCTCTTTAAAGGATTCATTCTTTTATATATTTTTAAATACTTTAGGGGTTGCTTTTTCTAGATTAAGTTTCTGAAAATTTGGGAGTTCTTTGGGTTTTTTTGTTTTGTTTTTACTATCAGACAGCCTAATTATTATTCAAATAACAAGCAATTTCATTGGAGCTAGGGAGCTGGAGGGGTTTTTAGGGATACCTCTACAGAGGGATAAAGATGTCTTGAAGTTAGAAGAATGGAGAGAAGGCAAGTAAAAAAAATGCTGCTAACAATTGCTAGAGGAAAAATATTCTATTCATGGTAATACAATGAAAAAAGAGTACTGAAGATTAGAAAAAGGTAATTTTTGTTGATGAAACTTGCTTTTTTTTTTCAATTCTAGCCTATCTCAAAACTCTTGTCAAAAGAAAGTCCAAATGAGCCTGTAAAATGTGGACATCTTTATCAGACTGTAAACATATACATAAAAATGTTTTTGGAGATGTGTGTATGCATATGCGCAGTTTACCAGTGATTCTAGAAACTTTTGTCTCCATTGAGAGAATGAACAATGCTGATAAATATTTTGCAATACTGAGAAGTTGAATTGTTTCAGGATTCTCTAATGAAGATAGAATATTATACCATGACCTTGCATTATGCCACATGTCTTGAAAAGTTAAGAAATTTATCCCAGAAATGAAGATAAATGTGCTTCAATGGCCTGGAAACTTGACTGATTTAAAATTATCTTAAAACCTCTGAGTAATAATCAAGGCTAGAATTGGGAAAATGTACTATTCATTAAAAGTATGCTTTATATCAAATGTGATAAAAGCATAGTTTTATGATCAAGGATTAAAGAATGTGTCAAACTCTTGTGAACTCCATGTCAAATTTTTCAAAACAAGTGATACAAGTGATAGCAGCAAAAAGAGAACATATTGCATATTAAATGGTTTTAAATGTAAAAATATTTTGAGATTTTCGTATATTAATAAATGTGAATGTTTCACTTTAAAACAAGTAATTCTAACATATAGACACATATGCACACATATATACACATACATATAGATATACACAAATATAAATAGATAGATAGATAGATAGATAGATAGATAGATAGATAGATAGATAGATAGATAGACAGATAGATATGGTATCATGGAGAAAATGAGTCCTAGGCTGGTCTTTGAAGGAAGCTTAGGTTTGTTGTCTAAAACGGTCAGGCTGAGAGGTTGATAGGAATAGGGAAATTTTACCTGACTACAGTAGAAGATTGACTTGACAGAGTAAGATGAGGTTAGAGAGCCTTCAATGACTAACTGAAAAGTACAGTGGTACCTTGCACAAGTAGAAACTCAATAAATAAATGTTGTAATAGTTGGTTGAATGAACAAATGAATGAATTTAGAAAATCAATGAAGCATGGAAGTGACATTTTCGTTATAGATTAAACCACAAACAAAAGGAATTGCAGCTAAATGGGAGGATGATTTACAGGTTTAACTTTGAGAGGTAAATAAAGGCATTGTGAGAATAAATTTCTTTGTCCACCCAAAAAAAACCAAGAAACATCATTTAATGGGTCACATTTCACCTCCCTTCACAATGCTTGTGGAGAACATTCCTTAAGTAAAGGAACCTATGTAAAGATAACTATAGTCTCCGTACCAAATTCTATTAACGAACATAAAGAGGAAGAAAAATTTGATGAAGAGCTTCAGGTCCTCCAAACTATGTCAACATAATACTTCTTACTTTAGCAGCAAGATAGTCATAAAGGAAGGTGGCAGAAAATTTGGAAAATATTGTTCAGGTTTAAGAAATTAAAGATGTCAAAGACTTATAGACTCTTTAGAATTCCCCCGTCCCTAGATTATAAATACTTTCCTCAGAAGGAGAGATAAAAGGTCCTAGACGTAGGAAGGACCAAATAATGTCACAAAAATAACCTGCTGAAATCCTAACAGAGGAAAAGACTGATTAATAATATTGAAGTCATTTCTGAATTAACTATCTATGGTTTGTCAGACCATCAACTTGTTAAAGGTTAAAAATGATACCAGATTAGAATCATTCACAACAGCTCCAAGCTGACTTATTCTAACAAGCTTTTACTAACTAAAAAATGAAAGAAAAAAAAAAGATCAACGTAATCAACACCTGTTTTTCTCATTTCCTGCAGAAGTTTATCTGATACACTCTAATTGTCATAACAAGAAAGTGAAAAGAGCCCAGAAATCACTTCAGCCAATGAAATTTAATCTTGTCAAGCAGAGACACAGAACAGGCAAAGGTCATACTGGTTTAAAACGTTAATTTCACTTGCTAAGTCTTATGGATGATGAAGAATGTTGAATGTGGGTGCCTCTGTGAGTTGGTAGAAGCATTCTGAATAACAATTTGGAATTATATGGGGGAAACTTCTAAACTGTTCATATATACTCTTTGATCTCATGACTGGATATTTACTTCAAGGAAAAAGGTCTCGTATACACTGAAATGTTTCCTTTTTTAAAATTAATTGATTTGTTTATTTACTTTTAGTTTACAACATTCATTTCCACAGTCCCTTGAGTTTCAAATTTTCTCTCCTTCCTTCTCCTCCCCCCTGCCCCTGTAATGGTGGCATTCACTCAAATATAGGATCTACAAATATCTTCACATTAATTATTAGTCAGGTTGTAAAGAATTATTATACCTGATGGAATAATCAGTGGGAAAGAAGAAATAAAACAAAACAAGGAAAAGAAACAGGGCAAGCAGTTTGTTTCAATCTGCACTCAGAATCCACATCTCTTTCTCTGGATGTGGTTATCTCTTTCAAACATGAGTCTTTTGGAGTTGTCTTATAACCTTACATTGCTGAGAGGAGCTCAGTCTATTGAAGTTAGTTGTCACACATACGTTGTGTCTCTGATTGTGTACAGATATCTCCTGGTTCTGCTCTTCTCACTCAGCATCAGTTTATATAAGTCTCTCCAGGTTATTATGAAGTCCGTCTGCTCCTCATTTTTATAGCACAGTAGTATTCCATTACATTCATATACCATGACTTATTCAACCATTCCCCCAATTGATGGGCATCCCCTTGATTTCCAATTATTTGCCACCACAAAAAGAGCCACTGTAAATATTTTTGTGCATATGGTCCTCCTCCCACTTCTCTGATCTCTTCGGGATATAACCCTAGAAATGGTATTGCTGGGTCAAAGGGTATGCACTTGTTTATAGACCTTTGGGCATGGTTCCAGATTGCTCTCCAGAATTGTTGGATCAGTTCACAACTTCACCAACAATGCATAACTGTATCAATTTTTCCACATCCTCTCCAGCATTTATCATTTCCCTGTTTTGTCACCTTAGACAATCTGGCCGGTGAGATGTGGTACCTCAGAGTTATTTCAATTTGTAGTTCTCTAATCAATAGTGACTTAGAACATTTTTTCATATGCTTAAAGATATCATTAATTTCATCTTCTGAGAACTGGCTGTTCATATCCTTTGACAATTTATCAATTGGGGAGTGTCTTGTATTCTTATAGATTCAACTCAGTTCTTTGTATGTTTTAGAAATGAGGTCTTTATCAGAGACTCTTGTTATAAAAGTTCTTTCCCAATTTTCTACTTCCCTCTTAATCTTGGTAACATTGGCTTTATTTGTACAGAAGATTTTCAATTTAATGTAATTGGAATTATCCATTTTGCATTTTATAAGGCTCTCTAATTCCTGTTTCATCATGAAGTCTTCCCCTATCCACAGATCTGACAGGTAAACTACCCTTTGCTCTCCCAGATTGCTTACAATATCAGCCTTTATACCTACATCATGCATCCATTTCAACTTTATTTTGTTGTATGGTGTTAGATATTGGTCTATGCCCAATTTCTGCCATACTATGTTCGAGTTTTCCCAGCAGTCTTTGTCAAATATTGAGTTCTTATTCACAAAAACTGGGGTCTTTGGATTTATCAAAGAGTAGATTACTATAGTAATTGGCTTCTGAGTCTCAAGTACCTCATCTATTCCATTGATCCATTATTCTATTCCTCAGCCAGTACCTAGTAGTTTTGATGATTGCTGCTTTATAATACGGATTAAAATCTGGTATGGCTAGGCCATCTTCCCTAGTATTTCTTTTCATTAATTGCCTTGATAGTCTGGACATTTTGTTCTTCCAATTGAATTTTGCTACTATTTTTTCTATCTCTACAAAGTAATTTTTTGGTAGATTGATTGGTATGGCACTAAATATATAATTTAATTTAAGAAAGATTGTCATTTTTATTATATTAGCTCAACCCAGATATGAGCAATTGATGTTTTTCCAATGAGTTAGATTTGATTTTATTTGTGTGAGAAGTGTTTTGTAATTGTGCTCATACAAGCCCTGGGTTTGTTTTGGCATGTAGATTCCCAGATATTTTATAATGTCTATAGGAACTTTAAATGGAATTTCTCTTTCTATCTCTTGCTGTTGGATTGTGTTAGAGATATATAGGAATGCCAAGGATTTATGTGGGTTTATTTTATATCCTGCAACTTTGCCAAATTTGTTTATTGTCTCCAGAAGTTTTTTACTTGATTCTCTAGGATTTTCCAAGTATATCATCATATCATCTGCAAAGAGTGATATCTTAGTCCCTTCTTTACCTAATTTGATTACTTCAATTTCTTTTCCTTCTCTTACTGCTACTGCTAACTTTTCTAGTATCAAATTGAGTAAGAGGGGTGATGGTGGACAACCTTGTTTCACCCCTGATCTTATCAGAAATGCTTCTAGCTTATCCAAATTACTTATAATACTTCATGATCATTTTAGATAGAAGCTATTTATTATTTTAAGGAAGACTCCATTTATTCCTATACTTTCTAGTGTTTTAATAGGAATGTGTGTTTTATTTTGTCCAAAGTCTTTACTGCATCTATTGAGATAATCATATGGTTTCTGCTAGTTTTGTTGTTGATGTGTTCAATTATACTGATAGTTTTCCTGATACTGAACCACTCTTGCAGTCCTGGAATAAATCCTACCTGATCAAAGTGCATTATTCTCATGAGAAGTTGCTGTAGACTTTTTGCAAATATTTTATTTAGAATTTTTGCATGTATGTTCATAAGATAAATTGGTCTGTAATTTTCTTTCTCTATCTCTTCCTGATTTAGGTATCAATACCATATTTGTGTCATAAAAAGAATTTGGTAGGACTCCTTCTCCAGTTTTCTTGAATAATTTGTAAAGTATTGGAATCAATTGTTCTTTAAATGTTTATTAGAATTCACTAGTAAATCCATCTGCCCCTGAAAATTTTTTCCTAGGGAGTTCATTGTTGGCTCATTCAATTTCTTTTTTCTGAGATGGGGTTATTTAAGTAGTTTACTTCCTCTTCAGTTAATCTGGGCAATTTATATTTTTGTAGATTTTCATCCATTTCACTTAGATTGTCAAATGTATGTGTGTACAATTGGGCAAAATAATTCCCATTTTTCATTGGAGGTGGATTCACACTTTTCATTTTTGATACTCATAATTTGGTTTTCTTCTCTCTTTTTCATCATACTGACTAAAGGTCTATTAATTTTATTGGTTTTTTTCATAATACCAGTTCTTAGTTTTATTAATTCAATAATTTTCTTAAATTCACTTTTACTAATCTCTCCTTTGGTTTTCATTATTTCTAATTTGATATTTTATCGGGGACATTCAATTTGCTCTTGTTCTAGCTTTTTCAGTTACCAATTTATTGACCTCCATTTTCTCTGTTTTATTTATGCATGCTTTCAGGGATATAAAACTTCTCCTAAGAATGGCTTTTGTTGTATCACACGAGCTTTTTTATGTTGTCTTATTATTGTCACTCTCTTGAATGAAGTTACTTCTTGTTTCTATAATTTCTTCTTTGATCCACACATTCTTTAGGATTAAGTTATTAAGTTTCCAATTAGTTTTTAGTTCATCCATCCATTTCCCTTTATTACACTTAATTTTTATTGCATCATGATCTGAGAATGATGCATTTAATATTTCTGCCTTTCTGCACTGAATTATAAGGTTTTTATGTCATAGCACATGGTCAATTTTTGTGTATGTGCCATATATCACTGAGAAAAAGGTATATTCCTTTTATCCCATTTCAGCTCTCTCCAGAGGTCTATCTTCTCTAAGATTCTATTGACATCCTTAACTTCTTTCTTGTTTACTTTGAGGTTAGATTTATCAAGCTCAGAGAATGGGAGATTGAAGTCCCTCAACTAATATAGTTTTGCTATCTATTTCTTCCTTTAATTCCCTTAACTTCTCCTTTAGGAATCTGGATGCTCTACCACTTGATGCATAAATGTTTAGTAATGATATTGCTTCATTTTCAATGGTGCCTTTTAGCAAGGTATAGTTTCCTTCCTTATCTCTTTTAATTAGATCTATTTGTGATTTTGCTTTATCTGAGGCATGATATATATATTTTACTCCAACCTTTTGACTTTACCCTGTGTGTATCCCCCTGTTTCAAATGTGTTTCTTGTAAACAGTACATTGTAGGATTATGGTTTTTATTCTGCTATCTGCCTCTTTTATGGGAGAGTTCATCGCATTCACATTCACAGTTATGATTACTATCTGTATCTTTCCCTCCATCCTATTCCCTCCCCTGTTTATGCATTTATTTTTCCCCTTCTCCCTTTCCCTCCTTAAGAATTTTCTTTTTGACCACTACTTCCCTCAGTATTCCCTCCTTATCAGCCCCTCTCCCTTTTCCTGCCCTTCCCCCTTACTACTTCTTCCCTCCCTTCTAACCACCTTCCCTTTTCTTAGCCCTTCCCCCTTCCTATTGCCTGTAGGGTATGATAGATTTTTATATTAAATGTAGTATGTTATTTTTTCTTTGAACCAAGATTGATGAGAACAGATCTCATGCAATGCTCCCCTCCTTCCCCTCTTTCCCTCTATTATGACAGGTTTTATGTCTCTTCTTGATAGAGTCCTATACTTAACTTATTATGTAATTCCCTCCTTATACTAAAACCACTGAGGGTGAAGCTCATATAGTA
>JAQQSW010010242.1:0-13039 GCA_028646575.1 Pseudocheirus occidentalis | reverse complement strand
TTTTTTTTTTTGGAGGGAGGAAGGCAAGGCAATTGGGGTTAAGTGACTTGTCCATGGTCACTCAGCTGTATCAAGTGAGGGCGGATTTGAACTCAGGCCCTCTTAACTTCAGGGCCGGTACTTTATTCACTGGGCCACCTAGCTGCCCCTTTTGTTGTTGCTGTTCTCGGTGTGTTTTCTTTCTCATGGTTTTTCGCTTTGGTTCTGACTCTTCTTTACAATATGACTAACGTGGAAATATGTTTAATATGATCATACATGTATAGCCTAAAACACACCACCTTGGAGAGGGGGGGAATGGAGGGAGAAGGGAAAATCTAGAATTCAGAAACTTATAAAAGTGAATGCTGAAAACTAAAAATAAGTAAGTTTTTAAAGATTAAAAAAATAGTACAGTAAAACTGACATCAATTGCCAGAAAAATATAAATAATATTCCATAATGTGGCATGAATTTTCTCAAATTGCTTACATATTTGGAATTTTCACTACTTTGAACTTCTTTTTAATTGCAACTGTCTTCCAGTTCCTCCAGTAGCTCTTGTAAAATAAGAAATCCTTTCTCAAACAAGAACAACAAAATAAAGGCATTGGACTAGATGACCTCTGAGGTCCCTACCACCTCTAGATGTATGATCTGTTGCCTGTCTTTGTTTCTGTCTTCTGTATAATGATGCAACTCTGTCAAAGTGTGAATTCTTAGGACACTCATGGATCTGGGGAAACAAAGTTAGTATGTAAAATTTTTCTTTGGCAAATATGAGTTGAAAGATTTTGTTCCTTCTTTTGGTAACAACTAATCCTCTATTAGTCTACTGACATGATGAACAAACTAGGAAAGATCCTGTCTTCACAGGACAAATCAAAAAGGCTCAATTCAATGAAGAAACAGCATATAATTTAGTGCTTCTGGTTTGTTGGTTACTATGTTTCCCTCTCCTTTTCTATTTTTTTGTGTTAATATAATTAGCTAGAATTCTAGTAGAGAATTGAAGTTGCCTAATGTAGTAATTTTAGGTAATTTTATATTAGGTGAAATAGTCAGCTAAAGGAGACAGAAGGATTTTTGTTTTGAGGGGAGAGGATCAGCTGTTATTCATATGGTTTTGCTAGTGGAGACTTAAACTTAAATCTCAGTCTATGCCTGAATAAAACAATCTCTCTGGTAGCACACATGCAGCTTTAAAGCCATAATGTTATTACTCTGCCTTCCAATTCAAATCTAAAAAGGTTATATTCCATGGAGAAATCTTGAACCATTGCCATTTGAAGCAGGTTTAAAATTATCTGCTGTCTTGACCTCGAATATAGTATTTGGCTTGTGGAATTGGGGTTTTTGTTTTGATTTGTTTTTAGACAACAATGACTTATCTAGAAAGTTTAAATGGAAGCCTTTCATGAAAGCTAATTTGTCATGCCAAAAGGAGTACTCCATACTTATTTTTTTATAAGTACAAACTTCTTTCATCTTCAAAGCATCCCATGAAAATTGCTGCATGCCTACACAAATATTCTATCTATATTCATATAATGCCTGATATAGAAATAATATTTTTTCCTTTTCCCTTTGTGTTGTTCTTCTGTTTGTAAATGGATTTTTGCATTAAGAACCTTGGGGAAAAGCTCAAGGTGGGAGCTAGCACAAGCTTCATTGTGGAGCTGTTCTGACATGCTTCCATTATTTAAACTCAAGAAATATCATGTAATTATGCTATTAAAATTTATTAGTTTCAGCACCTGGGACAATTATCCTATCCTTCAGCTTTTTAAAATAGTGAACAAAAAATATGAACACTGTAGAATTCACATAAAGGCAGACTATGTATATAGGGACATTAAAGAATTGTCAGTGTGTATGGAAACAACTTGAGAACATTAGCCCTGGGTAGTGAAAGCATGCAATCATTCACTTGGTTTATGGTTGAATCATTTTGTACAAGGATGGAGAAAAATAAGCTAGTGCAGCTATTTGTCTTTAAAAATTAGAATCAGCTAATCAATTTTCAGTAACAATTTGATTTATTTGTGTAATAACCTGGCTGACAATTTATGGCTTTACGACTAAATCTCAGCAACATGATGTGCTGCAGCCATGAGCAGTTTGTTTAATATGCCTAGCCTTTAATCTCATTGATGACCAATTAATCTATTTCTCACAGAAAGTTGAAGGAAAGTCTAGAAAAATGGTGATGCAGCTTTCTTATTCTTTTTTTTTAAGTTCTGAAAGTGTTATTAGTCCATGGAGAAGGTAATTAAAGTCTAGTAAGAACTCAAAGTAGTAAACATTAAAAAGAATTGTAAAAGATGAAAACAGTAGCTCTAGTCAATGAGATCTTTCTGACTTAAAGTATCCCCAGAAAAGCACTTGAGGTTTCATTTGGCCTTCAGAACACCTCTAGCTAGTTTTATTTCTTTGAAAAATAAAGAAAAAATAATGTGTTCGATTTTCTGGACCACAAGGAAATTGCATTACCCTTCTGAAAGTTTTTCTTAGGCACTCTTCTTGCCTGTTTTAGAAAAAAAATTGAGAAGCAAAAGCAAAATGGAACAAAACCTCTATGGGGAAAGAGAAAAGGGGGAGGCAAAGAAATATGGGAAAATTTGGACTTTGGTTCATTCTAACCTTTCCCTAGGACACAATGAGAAATGAGAGAATACAGAGAGGAAGGGAAAATCCTAGTTATAATGAAAATAATAATAAAAATATCTTTTAGTTGTATAGAATTAAAAATTTATAAAACGAAGACATGATTTCATTTGATTTTAAAAGAATATTTTACCTCCAGATATATTTTAGTGATTTAGTGATCACTTCAACAAAAGGTTAAAGGTTATTCCTCAGTTATTAGGATTATACATATTTATGTATTCTGTATGTACACAATTTAAATATGTATATATTTATTATATTAAGTTTCTTTTATGAGAAGAGTTGGGAGAACAAGGATTTATATGGCCCCTTTGCTGTGTGCCAGGCACTGTGCTAAGCACTTTTACAAATATTATCTCATTTCATTCTCACAATCACCATGAAAGGTAAGTGCTGTTATTATTACCATCATTTAGCTGAGTAAACTGGGGCAAAACAAATTAAGTGAGTTGCCCAAAGTGACACAATTTACCTTGGTCCAATACTCTTTCCTCCTTGTCACCTAGCTACAATTACGCCATTTATGTTATGATGTTGGTAAGCAATGTAATATGTTTGAAGGTGAAAAGTTGTGAATTTCTGGAGTAAAGTTGATCATCAACTCATACATCTATTTGTATAATTCTGTTATAGTTTTATTTCTGAGGTAATTAATTTAAATGATTCTTCAAATCAATTTGGTTCTACAACATTTATTAAGCACTTATTTAAATGCATGATATGGGTTGTTCTTAAAATCCAACTCTTCATTTATAATATTAGCTCATTCTCTTCATCATGTAGTGTGCTTGCATTTGGCATGGTATGACATTTATGTTTACTGTCCTGTCCCAGGTTATTTTAGTTGATCTGTTCTATTCCATTCAATGAGACTTAAACTTGAAGATAGCTTCAACTGGTTTCCATTTCTCTCATTTACATTAATGTTAACATATTCATGTACCCTGATGTCATGATACAACAGGGAATCCTAGAGTAATTATTGGGAGTGGTAGTAGGAACAATATTCAGTAGAGTTCCTTCCATGTAGGGTAGGCTAGTTTTCCTAAAAAGCAAGAAAAAGAAAGAAAAAAGGGAGAACAAAGAAAGAAGGGAAGTAGAAAAGAAGGAAGGAAGCACAAAAGGAAAAAAAGGAAGAAAACCAATCCTTGAGACTTTATTGTTCTAAGGGTCTAAAGCTTGAATTGTTGATGCAGCTTCCCACTCACCTCAGTACAGAAATAGTAATACAAAAGGTCAGAGTATATTCAGGTTTGACATCTTCTCCTTTGCCTAGGTATGCCAAACTGTATAAATGCAGAGGCAAAGGATCTGGGTACTATGTCCTGACTATGATATTGTTAAATAAACTTCCTTTAGTTAATGCCAGATGTGGATCATTTCCTGCCACTCCCATGTGTGAAGTACCAGAACAGCTAGAGTCAGGCCTGACCTAGAATAGGAGTTCCTAAGAAAAGAAGTAACAACTAGGCCATATTGTTCCCTTTAGCCTAGCAATCAGTCAGTAAACATTTATTAAGTGCCTACTGTGGGCTGGTGGGTGTACAGAGTGCTCAAGGAGGATTCGCACCTTTGGTGTGAGGGCTTGCTAAGCCTTTTTCACAGCTACTCATGCATCTTTGGTGTCCACCTGGTTCACTCAACTGTCACCTATGGCTCCAAGGAGCTATAGCCTGTGCAGTCAAAACACTTTTGTAAAATTATTTCAGCAAGATGGCCAACCTAGGGTGAGGGTAACCAATGGATCTCAGATCTATCAGTGAATTTGGGAGATGTACAACCAAAGCATATGAAACTTCTCCTGGTAGAATGGGAGGATGACAGTAGTTTATTCCAATAGCCATGAAGATGACTGAAGTAGGTAGTGTGGAGCACTTAGGGATTGGTCAGACAGTAAAGATGCCAAGGTCACCCTCTATATCCTGAGTTATTGACAGTCATCTTGACTTTGTCCTGCCACTGGACTTTGATGACTCTAGAAATGCAAGTAAGGCTAATGATTTTGTGCAACTCTGCCTCACTCAAATCTAATTCATGCGCAAGTCAAGGCATCCCCAGTAATGTCACTGGTACTCTTTGAAAGTGAAGGACCAAAAAAAAAAAAAAGAAAGTGAAGGACCAACAACAAATACTAGGAATATGAAGAAAGGTATAAGACAGTCCTTGACCTTGAGGAGGTCACCATCTAATGGGGAGATAACATATCAATCTGAAAAGAATGGGGAGGATAGAGAGTGGTTCTGTAGCCAGGGTGAGAAATCATCTGAAGTGGTGTGAACTATATTATTGATTTCATTGCACAGAATGATGTATTTCTTGAGATCATGAATGATGAGAGATATTCCACAAATTTCTGTCTTATATGGTTGAAGGTCAAAGAGAAGCTCTCCAATGTCCAGCTTATACCCTGTCCAATAGGAGGGAGGGGTCCTAGTAACAGATGGACCTGAAGAGGTGTGAGCCAATTCTTATTTCCAATTAGGGGCAGTAGGAGACCACTTCTACCAGTTCATGCTGAATTTACTATATTGTTCCTTTCCCATGATTTTTGGACTGGAAGTAAGCCATCAGATGTAGTGATAATTATGGTAGTTATGTCTTCATCTAGTTGATATAATATTTGCTAGCTGCCTTTAACATTGTGAACTTAAATAGAAATTTATTTTCCTCATATGGTATCACAAAGAGGCAATGTTGCATAATGATTACAATCCAAAGCAGATCTTGGATTCAGAAAGATCTGGGTCCAAGTTCTGTTTCTCACACAAAACAGCTGTATGAATATGAGTATGTCAATCAACCTTTTAGTGACCTAAGCCATGGATGTGAAACATAGATAGAATATAGGTAATGTTAGCATGTGGCTTTCTAAGTCAATATGTGACTGTATAGATGCTTATGCATAATTTTGTCACCCTCGTTTCTATTTGAGTTTAACATCTAAGCAACTTTTTAAGAAAAATAGATTAGAATTAGATCAAAATTAGATTAAGTTGCTGAGCTGCAAACTTATACAGATCCAAAGTTTCCACACCATAAAGTGATAGATGTAGACAAAATAAACCAAAAATATATATTAAAAAAAACAAAGTTGTGGTGGATTGCTTCTGAATTGGGTACTTATTTTATATTTAAAATATTATGATATTGGACTGATGGCTTAGCTTTATTATTTTCCCTTTCACCTTATTCCTTGTCACTTGATTGAGCCCTCACAGAATGGTGAGGGTGAGTTCGCTCCACAGCTATAGACTATTGAAACTACAATCACACCACCTACTTGGTCTCTACTTCTCCAGTGAGCTAGAGGAAGTGTTATGAAATGTTATTTTCTTAGTGCTTAGAAGTTTGGAGATTTAGAGCTCTTTTGTCATCCCTTTTGATAGATAAGTGTAGAGCCACACACGAACAGCTTTTCTAGACTATGGATTTAAAGGTTCAGGTTACATAGTATAGTGAACTCTCCATTCAATAACAAATCAGAGCAAAACATTCATAGACAATAAAAATACAGCATTCACAATGTTACAACTCAACAACTTAGCACTAAAATGGCCATTTAGATTTCACCAAAATGGTCACATAGTTTTAAACAAAGTACATTCATTTAGTCAATCACAAAATCCTTAATTCAATCATAAAGTACAAAGTCCATCCCAAAGTCACAGTAAATCATAATCTTCTTAGTCAGTACACAGTATCCAAGTAAAGTTGTCTTTCAGCTTGACTTGAGGCTATCTTTCAGCTTCCATGGTTCTTCTTCCATAGTCCCAGCTCCCATCTGAATCCTTTCACCTGAATCAACTTTCACCTGATTTCAAAGGCAGCTCCCAGTTCCTTGTCCAGCTCCTTGTCCAGTTTTTTGTCCAGTTCCTATTCCATGTTAGAGTTCACAGTATCCAGTCCACTTCAAGTCCTTCACAATTCCTGTTTTTTGGGGAAGACAAAGCTTAACAGAGCCACAATAATATTCATGCACATTGCCAGCACCATTAATTCACTATCTGCCTGTGAAATCAACTCAGACCCACTAACAAGGTCTGAGAACTCAATACAAATCATCAACATAGAAATCAACACACCCACACACAAGGTCCAAGAGGTCAGTTAAAATCATCAGTAAAGTCCCAGGATGTCCAAAACCCTCCTTCAGGACTTCTGTAAACATACAACCAGAAAATCCTCTTTCAGGGCTTCCAGTAAGGTCCCAGGGCTTCTGTACAAAGTATTACAAACAAACATCAACACAGACAGAGCAGACAGAGTGCTGGGATTCCACAAGTTTTCTCCTTGACTCTGCCACCACAAGAGTCCTCTTCTTAGTTCTTTTGTCTCCAGCTCTCCTTATATATGGTCATTAGCTCCTCCCCAGGAGTTCACAAGTTATAGGGTTCAAAAGCTGTGGGGTTCATGTATTTGATTCTCAATAGACTTGATACAAGGCTCAAAAGAAACTTTAACTGAGACAAAATGTTAATTCAATAGCTGAAACAAGGTGTGAATTACTTCTGTGCATGCTATTACAATAAGGAAAAGGAAATTCAAAGAGGTTCAATAATAACACAAAATGCACATAGAGGCTTTCAATCGATTAGTTAGCCCCTCTATCTCATTGATCACATATAAACAGTGAGAGGGAAGATGAAGACATAGGAAAGAAAGGCAGAGAGAAAATAGAATTGAAACTAAGAATCTTTGAAACACCTTTTGGTATTTCCATTCATATCTCCAGTAAAAATGGAAAAATAGCATTCAGCTTCTTAATTTAGAGGTTTGGGAGTTCTAAGGGAAATACTCTTGGGAACAGAATGGAGAATGGTACCTGAGTACTATCTACAGATTTTGAGTATGTCTGGAATAGCAGGTTAGAGGATCACTTCCCTTGAAGGATTCATTGATCCAAGGAGCAAGGAAAAGATTATAATAATCCTATGGAATAGGAAGTATTCCAATGTAACATGAATTATGGAGATAAAATAGTTCAATTATTATGTCATTGAGCCATTTCCTGTGAGTGAGGGAATATTTTATCATAGTCAGGAAAACAAGAATTTGAGTCTTTGGACATAACTAACTAAATTGGTTGAGCATCACTTTAGGGGCAAGGATCATAGAAGGGATGAAGCATGGTATCTAGAGGTACCTTGAGTCAATAACTGCCAAAAAATGAAAAAAAAGTCTTTAACTGCATTCCCTCAACAATTTGCAAGCCTATAAACTTTTCAGACAACCAGGAATTTCTCCCCAGCCCTCTCTATGTACATAATGCCTTAAGGTGAATTCTTTGATTTCTCATACCTTATCTAAGAGAATTATGTTGCCATCACTCCAAGCTGCTCAGACTACTTTATAGAATCATTTTGTATTGAAATTTAGGGTGCTTTTCTTAGGAAGATATTTCTAGACTGTCAGAAACTTCATTTGATACTTCTCCCCAGATTTTTTCCTTTCAATAAATTTAATTTTCGTTTTCAACATTCAATCCATAAATTTTTAAGTTTTAAATTTTCTCTGCCAGTCTCTCCTCCCCCTTCCCCAAGACAACATGCAATCTGATAAAGGCTTTACATATATATTCTTAATAAACATATGTTAACATTAGTCGTGTTGTAAAAAAGAATTAGAATGAAGGGGAGAAGCCACAAGAAAGAAAAAGCACAACAAAATTGAAAAAAAGAGAGATAGCTAATAGTATGCTTCGATCTCCATTCAGACTCTATAGTTCTTTTTCTGGATGTGGAGAGCATTTTCCATAATGAATCCTTGCATTGCTAAGAAGAGCTAAATCTGCCAAAGTTAGTTATCAAACAATGTGGCAGTTACTGTGTACAGTGTTCTCGTTTCTGCTCATTTTACTCAGCATCAGTTCATGTCTTTCACAATTTTTTATGAAGTCTGCCTGCTCATCATTTTTTATAGCACAAAAGTATTCCATTTCATTCATATATGACTTTTTCAGTCATTCCCCAATTGATGGGCATCTTTTCAATTTCCAATTCTTGGCCACCACAAAAAGAGCTGCTATAAATACTTTTGTACATTTTCCCATTTTTATCATCTTTGGGATCTCCATATAGTTCTTATGGGATGTGTGTGTGTGTGTGTGTGTGTGTGATACAGTAGATATATCTACCTGCTAATGATTTATGTAATTAGTAATTCTCTTTCTCTAGCTTCAAAGGCAGATTACTGATTATTTTCTATATATAGAACTGTCAAATTCTAATTCTTCAAATGAGGAACCAAATTAAAATATAATAGGAAAATGCTTAATAAAATAAATAAAATATAGCACAACCTAGATAACATCAATTTGTGATTTTTAAAGTCAAAATGTGGCTGCAGAATTAGTTTCTATTTGAGTTTGACCCCATTATTCTAGAATATTTCAGAAACTATCAACATCATCAATCTCCCTATAGCTTTTTCTGTGTGTGTGTGTGTGTGTATGTCTGTGAGAGAGAGAGAGAGAGAGAGAGAGAGAGAGAGAGAGAAAGAGAGAGAGAGAGAGAGAGAGAGAGAGAGACATAGTGCCCTTCAGATGCTATTTGGGGGCAACTACATCAATACATTCACCCAATTCTGATAATGGTTTGTATCATTAGTAATCTCTCTATGTGTTTTGTCTCTCCATCTCTGTTCCTTTCTTTTCCTGGGTTCAAAGAAGGCTGGTGGATATGGTCTAAAATATTCTCAAAAGCAACAGATCTTTCTCTAAATATTTCTGCCACCATAACAGATTAAAACCAAAGAAATCTCTTTGCTTATGGGCACATCAATCTCAAATCATAAATTTATTAACAGGCAAAATCACTGTTAATTGCCACATAATTTTTTTACAAGTACTAAGTAACATAAGAATGCAAAGAACATTCAAACATGTTGTAGAAGGTTACATTGGTTTTCTCAGCCAAGGTCATCTCTTTCTTCTCTCTTTCATCTTTTCCCAAGTTAGTTTTTTCCAAGTGAGGGGCTGTTGCAGAAAAAAGAGATTGTGATTTAAATTTTGAATGGAATTTTCTATGCTTTCATAGTTCCTTATTGAATGTACTTTTTATTGCATTGTGATCAGAAAACATGCATTTAATATTTCTAATTTTCTGCATTTTTTGTGAGGTATAACAGGTATAAACAGGCATACTCCTTTCTTTTGCCATTTATTTTTTTACATAATTTTCTAGAGAGTTATCATATCTAACTTTCCTAAAGTTCTTTTTGTCCCCTTAATTTATTTCTCATCTATTTTATGCTTAGTTTTATCTAGATCCCAGAGGAGTAAGTTGAAGTCTCACACTAGTAAATTTTCATTTTACCTCCTATACCTAATTTAATTCTTACTTCAAAAATTTGAGTGCTATGCCACTTGGTGCATATTTAGTATTGTTATAAGTTCATTGCCTCTGGTTTGTTGTCCTACAGTTGTTTCAGTTGTGTCTGAATCTTTGTGACTCCATTTGGGGTATTCTAGGCAGAGATACTGCAGTAGTTTGCCATATCCTTCTCCAGCTCATTTGACAGGTACTGAGACAAACCAACTTAAGTGACATTCCCAGGGTTATAAAACTAGTTAAGTATCTGAGGTCAGATTTTTAACTTAGGTCTTTCTAAATCCAGCCCTGAAATTCTATCCACTGTATCACGTACCTGTACATGTATTTCTTTTACTAGCAGTTAATTCTCTTTTCATAATTTTCTTGTACAGTGCTTTCACCCTCTCCCATTTATTCTTTACTACTATTTGATTTTTGAAATAATATTTTGTTCTTTTAAAAAAATCTAAAATCAAATGTTTACTATATAGTAATTAATAATAATAATAGAAGTAATAATTTACATGCAACTGGGAAATAAGATATATAGGCACTAGGGTAGGAGATCCATCTTGCTCTACCAGAAAGTCAGAGAGGTAATGGGGAGGATAGAGGAGAGAGCAGACTGGGGGAGGGAGTATCCAGTGGGATCTCTGTTTTGGGGTGGTGGGTAGGGGAAAGACAGGGAGAAAATTTGTAACTCAAAATCTTGTGGAAATGAATGATGTAAACTAAAAATAAACAAAAGTTAGTTTTTAAAAATCCCTTGAATTCACTTTCAGGAGACAAGGTTGCAGAGTAGCAGTAAACAATTCTCACTCTCCTTATTGACCTCTAAAGACCCAGAAAATATCACCCCAGGAAAAATTCTCAAACAGTGGAGGTAGCAGAAAAATGGGATGGAGCATTCTAAGGCTTGAGGGTTGGTGAGAAAGGTCACTCTCACTCTGGTGAAAGGGGAGTGCAGTCCAGAAGGAGAGTCATCCTGGAAATCCAGCAATAAGTCCCACCTCAGCAAACCAATAGGAGAACCTTAGCTCTAGGATGGTTGGGCTGACAAGCACCAATACCAGTACCTTCCACCTCCTGCTGTGTGCCTTGGCACAGTCAGGGGAACTTTCAGACTCCCAATCAGAGAACCACCATGTGGGTTGGGAGCAGGCATCTTCCTACCAGCTGACCTTCATATGATTCAGCAAAGCTATGGGAGGGCAACTGTCTTCCAGCGGCTGAACCCTCACATGCTTAGCAGGCATCTTCCAGAGGCCAGGCGCCCATCCCATGAGCTTCAGTTTAGTCCTGGGGAAAGGCAGAAAAAAAAATGTTGCCTCAACACCAGTTAGACACCACCACCAAGACCCCATCTCAGTACCAGATAAGCTGTTAGTCTCCTATAGCTTCCAGCTGCCAGCACTGGAGAACCCAGCACACAAAGTCAGTGACAAGGCCCTGGGTACCTAGTACAAGAAGCTTGGGACTGTGTGCTCTAGGAAGGAAGCTCAACTTTAAAAGTCGGGAATTGGGCAAACATCATGAACAAAAAAGGAGAAATGGACACTGATCATAAATTCTTTCTATAGTAACAAGGATGATCAAAACACAAATTCAGAAGAGGACAACATTGTCAATATGCCTACATAAAAAAACTTCAAAGGGGAATACAAACTGATCTCAATCCCAGAAAAACTTTTTAGAAGAGCTCAAGAAGGATTGTAAAAGTCAAATAAAAGAGGTATAAGAAAAACTGGGAAAAGAAATGAGAGGTATGCAAGAATTAACACCTTCAAAAAAGGACAAAAATTGACTGTTAGAAAACAATTCCTGGGGGAGGAGCCAAGAGGTGGTGTAGAAGCAGCAAAGTTCCATAGCTCCCATAGAGCCAACCTAAATACCCATAAAGTATGACTCGAAACAAATTTTAAGGCTCCCAAACTCACAAAAATACAGAAAACACATCTCTCACTGAAGGCAACTTGGCAAGAGGGGATCATCACAGCAGGCCAGGAGAGGAGGCCATTCTAGCCCAAAACCAAAACCGTGGCCAGGCCTGAGGGCAGTTGGGAGAAGCTGAGCCTCCCAAGCCTCAGTGTGAGTCTACTTCAGAAAAGATCTACAGCACCTCCAGGAATCTTCACATCTATCAAGCCATGATTAGAGAAGGTCAGTGAAAGTGAGTGAAGCTTTCAAGCTAAATTTGGGGGAGGAAAAGCAGTGTGGGAAAACTGCTCCAAGGGCAAGGAAGCAGTGGGGCAAGGGCAGGAACTGCTGTAACTGGCAGCTGCCCATACTGAGGTGCTTCAGAGCCCCTGGCCTGCGGACACTGCAGGGGGGCTGAGTCAATCGATCAGGGACAAGTGCTCTTGCATTGAACAGCATGGACTGGATCATGGTCTTGGGTGGTGGTCCTGGGGAGAGCTTTCAGCAACCCGAAGCTAGTGGGGGCTGCAACACCCACCTAATAGTTCTGGCAGCTGGGAAAACCCCAGTTATTTGGAACAGAGTTTCCCCCCCTGGAAGCAGAGTTCCACAAAGCTAAAAAAAACAACCAATTAATTGACTGACCAACATGAAGAAAAGGAAACAAAATAAGGACAGCAATAAAACTCTAGAATCCTTTTTTTGTGGACAGAAAGGATCAAAGCATGGACCGGGAGGAAGACAATACAGTCAGAACTCCCACACCAAATGCTTCCAAGACACTTGAAGAATGCCTAGAAGCTATAGATTAACTGGAAAAGGACTTTGAAAAACAAATAAGAGAAGTGGAAGAAAAATTGGGAAGAGAAATGAGAATGATGCAAGAAAATCCTGAAAAGAGAGTCAACAACCTGACTAAAGAAAATAACACTTGAAAAATAGACTAACTCAAATGGCAAAAGAGGCCCAAAAAGCCAATGAGGAGAAGAATGCCTTAAAAAGTCAAATTTGCCAGGTGGAAAAAGAATCTCAAAAGCATTCTGAAGAACATAATTCCTTCAGAATTAGAGTGGAGCAAATGGAAGCTAATGACTTTATGAGAAGTCAAGATACTATTAAACAAATACAAAGAAATGAAAAAATAGAAAGCAATGTGAAATATC